>CAUDMG010002927.1:1517500-1732500 GCA_958450375.1 Homarus gammarus
AGGCAGGAGTTGGTGAGAGTGTCCTTTTAAAGCTCTCACCATCGGGCCTCCTAACACTAATGTTCATATATAATATTTATAATCCTTAGCATCTGTACTAATGACACAAAAGACTATTGATAACTCCCCTAGCGTTTATATCGGAGTCATTTTTATAAAAATATAGTTCCTTAAAAACGATTATCTACCTATAAATGATAACATAACATCGTGTATATATATATATATATATATGCTGATAACCACAAGGAAAGAAGAAAACACGAAGTTCCCAAGCGCCTCCGTGTAATTCACATCTTCAGGGGTGAGTACAGACTAAGGAGAAGTACAAAACAAGGTGTATATATACAGAGAGTGAGATCACGCGCACCTACAGTGAATTACACGAAAGCGCTTGGGAACTTCGTGTTTTCTTCTTTCCTTGTGGTTATAATAATAATAATAATAATTGACGGTTTATTGAAAAAGTTCTGCAGCCCTAAGGCTGAAAATATACATTGGACAAAAATGACTTATGACATACATTGGTGGTTTAACAAAAGCCTTCGTTAGAGAAAGGTAAAGGAACATACAGTGAACATACAGATTAATGTAGGTGTTGAACAGCAAAAACGTAGTGTAGTAACTCCCTCCCAGATGGTGTTAGGAGGGACCTCACGTGGTGTAGTAGTTCCCTCACAGATGGTGTTATGAGGGGCCTCACGTGGTGTAGTAATTCCCTCACAGATGGTGTTATGAGGGCCTCACGTGGTGTAGTAATTCCCTCACAGATGGTGTTATGAGGGGCCTCACGTGGTGTAGTAATTCCCTCACAGATGGTGTTATGAGGGGCCTCACGTGGTGTAGTAATTCCCTCACAGATGGTGTTATATGAGTGAGGTGTGGTTTCAGGCCTTCCTATCGTAGACGGATTAACACATCGCTGGTTGTTGGGTCGGCCGTTATCACTGGGTACCTGGGACCTCACTGTGTGAAGGTCAACTTGGGTACCACTGTTGAGTTGTTCTCACTGACTTAAGCACTGTTCACCACTATCAGCATATACCTAGCTCACGCGCACCCACAGTGATTTACTTGCATATATATATATATATATATATATATATATATATATATATATATATATATATATATATATATATATATATATATATATATTGTACAGTGTTGTGTTATCATTTATAGGTAGATAATCGTTTTTAAGCAACGTTTCGTCACATGACTCGGACTATCCCGGTCACGACGCCAGGTGTGTTCTTATCTAAACCAATTAATCAAAACAGACCGTAATCTCTCGTCAGTGAGAAATAACAAAAGATATAATCACCAATCCACGAAAGAAATTTTTTATATGTTGTTATCTGTACGAGATGAAAGTAATCTTATGATATAAAGAACTATGGAGAGAGAAGTCTATACTCTTGTGTTATCTGTCAGTAAGAAATAAACTAAGTTATGTAATCGATTGCAGGGGACACTGATAGCGGTATGATTCACCGTAATGCTGCAGTTGGGATGCTGGGATGTTATCACGGAACACTGATTAATACGCTGGCTATCAGATTACACGGCCACCTCTTGTTATTAATGGCTTCCAGGTAGTTGGCTATGATTAAATCATTGTTAATTAGCGCCCCACCATTACGGCGCGTTACGTAAGGCAGCCCACTTTACAAGGGCTGGTCCTGTTAGTGTGTTAGGTAATGCAGCCCAACTTTTAATGCGTGGCCGTTCTGGGAAGGGGGTGGGGGGTGGGGGGGTATGCGGGAGGGTTATATAGAGGCAGGTGGATGGGGGGTAAGGGACCCCCCTGGACCCGGACCAGTACCACAGGGGTCAGGTACACTTTAGCGGGAAGTGGAATCTGGAGGGGTGGAGGGAAGCTTGACTTGGAGGCTAGGAAGGCTATTCTTTTTTTATGCAACCTACTTTCTTCAGTTACTACTACCACTTAATTCATTATATCGTACAAGTCTGAGTGACAGGTGAAGCAGGTGTTATGCTGATGACAACGGCTTACCTTTCATCGCACACACACACACACTCACACACACACACTCTCTCACACTCTAATCAGGTATACAATTAGCCAGTCGCTCGAGTTAACCTTGTATCAACATAACACTGATACGACTTGTCTAAATTATAATCTAAGCCAAGTATTAATACAGAATACTCATACATACATACATACATCCACACTAAGTACTTAAGAACTATGTACACCACCTCAGGGACATTACTCAACGAGCTGTATGTTAATAATCAGCAACTTTTAAGCCCTTGGTGTTAGATTTGTGTTTATTTCAGCGACTTGATGTTTTTGCTGATGTAGGAATTAATCTGGCCTCCACCGTCTTGTTGTTATAGCTTGTGTGTTGTGAACCATAGCAACAAGACACTAGGAATTTGACATGAAGGTTGCCCCTCCCCCATTGTTTCCCCCTTCTCCCTCTGTTCCCCCTTCTTCCTCTGTCCCCCCTTCTCCCTCTGTTCCCCCTCCTCCCTCTGTCCCCCCTTCTCCCTCTGTTCCCCCTCCTCCCTCTGTCCCCCCTTCTCCCTCTGTTCCTCCTTCTCCCTCTGTTACCCCTTCTCCCTCTGTTCCCCCTTCTCCCACTGTTCCTCCTTCTCCCTCTGTTCCTCCTTCTCCCTCTGTTACCCCTTCTCCCTGTTCCCCCTTCTCCCTCTGTTCCCCCTTCTCCCTGTTACCCCTTCTTCCTCTGTCCCCCCTTCTCCCTCTGTCCCCCCTTCTCCCTCTGTCCCCCCTTCTCCCTCTGTTCCCCCTTCTCCCTCTGTTCCCCCTTCTCCCTCTGTTCCCCCTTCTCCCTCTGTTACCCCTTCTCCCTCTGTTCCCCCTTCTCCCTCTGTTACCCCTTCTCCCTCTGTTCCCCCTTCTCCCTGTTCCCCCTTCTCCCTCTGTTCCTCCTCCCTCTGTTCCCCCTTCTCCCTCTGTTCCTCCTTCTCCCTCTGTTACCCCTTCTCCCTGTTACCCCTTCTCCCTGTGTTCCCCCTTCTCCCCCTGTTCCTCCTTCTCCCCCTGTTCCCCCTTCTCCCTCTGTTCCTCCTTCTCCCTCTGTTCCTTCTCCCTCTGTTCCCCCTTCTCCCTCTGTTCCCCCTTCTTCCTCTGTTCCCCCTTCTCCCTCTGTTCCCCCTTCTCCCTCTGTTCCCCCTTCTCCCCCTGTTCCTCCTTCTCCCCCTGTTCCCCCTTCTCCCTCTGTTACCCCTTCTCCCCCTGTTCCTCCTTCTCCCCCTGTTCCCCCTTCTCCCTCTGTTCCTCCTTCTCCCTCTGTTCCTTCTCCCTCTGTTCCCCCTTCTCCCTCTGTTCCCCCTTCTCCCCCTGTTCCTCCTTCTCCCCCTGTTCCCCCTTCTCCCTCTGTTACCCCTTCTCCCTGTTACCCCTTCTCCCTCTATCCTCCTCCTCCCCCTGTTACCCCTTCTCCCTCTGTTCCCCCTTCTCCCTGTTCCCCCTTCTCCCTGTTCCCCCTTCTCCCTCTGTTCCCCCTTCTCCCTGTTACCCCTTCTCCCTCTGTTACCCCTTCTCCCTCTGTTCCCCCTTCTCCCTCTGTTACCCCTTCTCCCTGTTCCCCCTTCTCCCTGTTCCCCCTTCTCCCTCTGTTCCCCCTTCTCCCTCTGTTACCCCTTCTCCCTGTTCCCCCTTCTCCCTGTTCCCCCTTCTCCCTCTGTTCCCCCTTCTCCCTGTTCCCCCTTCTCCCTGTTCCCCCTTCTCCCTCTGTTACCCCTTCTCCCTGTTCCCCCTTCTCCCTCTGTTACCCCTTCTCCCTGTTACCCCTTCTCCCTCTGTTACCCCTTCTCCCTGTTACCCCTTCTCCCTCTATCCTCCTTCTCCCCCTGTTCCTCCTCCCCCTGTTACCCCTTCTCCCTGTTACCCCTTCTCTCTCTATCCTCCTTCTCCCCCTGTTCCTCCTCCCCCTGTTACCCCTTCTCCCTGTTACCCCTTCTCCCTCTATCCTCCTTCTCCCCCTGTTCCTCCTTCTCCCCCTGTTACCCCTTCTCCCTCTGTTCCTCCTCCTTCCCCTTGTTCCCCCTTCCCCCCTCCTCCACTTCCCCTACATGTCCTCCTTGATTTCCAAACATTTATTACGTTATCTGGTGGGGTTAGGTTAGGTTAGGTTACGAGAAAAGATGTCAACGGGAGGCGTAAGGTCCACGAGAGAAATAATGAGAGAGAGAGAGAGAGAGAGAGAGAGAGAGAGAGAGGGGATGACGGACAGAATCCTATCTAAGAAAATCCCATCAGCCAATTTTCCACTGGACAGGCAGGGTCTCAGCGCCAAGATAATGACGTGCAGACAATCCCACCAGCCCGGGTCCTCTCACTACAGCTCTTGTGAAGTTGGTCCAGCTCAGGCTAGATTGAGGTTTGGTTAGGTTGGGGTGAGTCAGGTTAGGTGAGGGTGGGTCAGGTGAGGTGAGGGTGGGTCAGGTTAGGTTAGATAAGGGTGGGTCAGGTTAGATCAGGTAGATTATGTTGGGTCAGTTTGTTAAGTTAGCTTTAATGTGATTATTTTACACTAGGTGAGATCAAAGTACGTTAGGTTAGGGGAGATAAGAATAGGTTTGATTAGGCAAAGTCACAATGGGTTAAGTTAGATTAAGTAAATAGTTATGGCAAATTTAGGTTATGGTAGGTGTAGGTTAGTTTAGGTTGAGTTGTTATTTGTCCACCAACTGTGCCTCAACCATTTACTGGGTATAGTTAGGGTCATGTTCACATTGGATAAATCGACTAAAGTTGTGTCCTTGTATAAAGTGTTAGAATACCTGGGACGCTAATTATAAGTGAAGGAGCTCCGGGTGGCAAGGTTGCTTGTAAACACAGAAGGCAAATAAGTGGCGTGTTGAACCATTAGCCACACAAGAGCAGATACTGTGGTAGAGTTGCGACATGTGTTTATATCTCTCATGGTCAACATCTCGTGGGGTCCCCGGACTGCCAGGTTACCGTGGGTGGATGGATGGATGGATAGCAAGTTGGCAACCGCCTGGAATGCGCAACTTTCTGCGGTGAATGGAAACTTGCCCCGGCGAGTGAGGATATACTGGGACGGGTGACAACTTGTTCCGACGGGTGACAGACTATACTGACTTAGATTAAGTTCCCCCCCCCCCCCCCCCGACGAGTGACAGCCTGTTTTGATAGGTGATGGCACCTTCAAATGACATTATTCTGATGCGAGACGAATCTCCTCAGTTAAATGGCAACAAGATTTGGTGGATGGGAAACCTTCTACCTCTCGTGACACTTGAGAACCTCCGTGGACGAACGCCCACCTTCACTGAGGGAGGAAAGCACTGCTTTAGGGCTGGGAGGTTGTAGTCTACTCTTGCACCTGAGTGAATACCAGTGGTTTTCTCTGGCTTCACCACCACCTCCTCAAGGTGAAGTGTCACTTGGGGTAGAGGTGAACGAGGTGGTGGTGGTCACATGCTTCATGGGCGAGGAACACCTTGTGTTTCTTCCTGGTTCCTTCAAGTTTAGATAGGCTCATGGAAACTGTCGTGCATGTAACACTTTGTGTGTTTGTATTTTGTATAATACCACAGGTCATTACGAGTGGTAATTTACGACCGTGTTTTCCACGAGTCGTTTCATGCAGCTTTTATCCTCTGACCCAAGCTGGTTGTGGGTTTTGACCTTGGCATTAATAAAAGGGGTTGAGTCTTGTCCCGTTTACCCGATTGCTTCACTGTGGTATCTGGCTGCCTCACTCCACCTACCTTTCATTACAGCCTAAATTTAGTTTGTAAGTTGCGTTTTGTGAGTCATTTTTATTAAGGATTCGTTTTCTGTGATCATGAAAATTAGGTAACTCCTGCTTGTTACTTGCATGGTTAGGTTAGGATATATTAGGTTAGGCTCGGTTAGGTTATGCTAGTTAGGCTAACTTGGCGTTGGGATAGATTAAATTACATTAGGTTAGGTTAAGTTAACGTTAGTATTTCATTATCAAGTAAAATAAGCCTGGGTACCCAGTCTTCACGTGATTCGTTTTTGTTCATATAGGCTAATCCGGTTTCATCTAGTTCAGTGTGCTTCCCGGCGGATCCAGTTTTGATGTAAAAAATTTCTGATGTATATATATATATGTATATATAATTTTTTTTTTATATATTCTAGTTTTGAACCATAAGATTCACCCCATTCTATATTAATCCATTTACACTTGTAAATTACCCCTTTCTCTTTACCTTAAGCACATTAGACATAATTTTCCCCTTTAATTAATTTCTATAATTTTAACTTACAATTTTTATTGACCTTTTTTTCTCGTCTGGTTTGACCCATTTGTTACGCACGTGTTGTTTAGACGAGCACAAGTCAGTTTCTAGCGTTGATACTTTCTCTTTTCGAACAAAGCTTTCTCTTTTTGAATAAAACACTTTTTCAGCAGAAGTCTCTCTCTTCGAACAGAACTTTAGATTTTTAACAACTTTCGCAGTCCAATATTAATTTTATTTGCAGACCTGTGCCCCTTTTTCTTGTTCTAACATCCTTTTTTCTTATTTCTTCAAACTCGCCCTTTCTTTCTGCTGCCTACCTCCTCCTTTATTCTCTCTTTTCTTTCTCCTCTTCCTTTTTTTCCTAGTCCTTTCTTTCCTCATTCATTTCTATTTTCACTTCCTCGCTTCCTTCTTCAATTTTCAGCAACTCCTGCTTTCGTTTTTCTTTTCCTTCCCTCTTTATCGTCTCCTCCTTCCTCATTTTCCTCTCTCTTTCCCCTTGCCCTCCTCTCCTCCCTTCCCATCTTTTTCCTTCTCTCTTCTCCTCTTTCCCCCTCTCTTCTCCTCTTTCCCCCTTCTCTTCTCCTATTTCTTCTCCTCTTTCCCCCTCTCTTCTCCTCTTTTCCCCCTCTCTTCTCCTCTTTTTCCCCTCTCTTCTCGTCTTTTCCCCCTCTCTTCTCCTCTTTTCCCCCTCTCTTCTCCTCTTTTCCCCCTCTCTTCTCCTCTTTTTCCCCTCTCTTCTCGTCTTTTCCCCCTCTCTTCTCCTCTTTCCCCCCTCTCTTCTCGTCTTTTCCCCCTCTCTTCTCCTCTTTTCCCCCTCTCTTCTCCTCTTTTCCCCCTCTCTTCTCCTCTTTTCTTCCTCTCTTCTCCTCTTTTCCCCCCTCTCTTCTCCTCTTTTCCCCCTCTCTTCCCCTCTTTTCCTCCCTCACTTCTTTTTTCCTCCTCTCTTCTCCTCTATTCCCCCTCTCTTCTCCTCTTTTCTTCCTCTCTTCTCCTCTTTTCCCCCTCTCTTCTCCTCTTTTCCCCCTCTCTTCTCCTCTTTTCCCCCCTCTCTTCTCCTCTTTTCCCCCTCTCTTCTCCTCTTTTCCCCCTCTCTTCTCCTCTTTTCCCCCTCTCTTCTCCTCTTTTCTTCCTCTCTTCTCCTCTTTTCCCCCCTCTCTTCTCCTCTTTTCCCCCTCTCTTCTCCTCTTTTCCCCCTCTCTTCTCCTCTTTTCTTCCTCTCTTCTCCTCTTTTCCCCCCTCTCTTCTTCTCTTTTCCCCCTCTCTTCTCCTCTTTTCCCCCTCTCTTCTCCTCTTTTCTCCCCTCTCTTCTCCTCTTTTCCCCCTCTCTTCTCCTCTTTTCTTCCTCTCTTCTCCTCTTTTCCCCCCTCTCTTTTCCTCTTTTCCCCCTCTCTTCTCCTCTTTTCCCCCTCTCTTCTCCTCTTTTCATCAGCTCTGCTCCTCTTTTCCCCCCTCTCTTCTCTTTTCCCCCTCTCTTCTCCTCTTTTCCCCCTCTCTTCTCCTCTTTTCCCCCCTCTTTTCTCCTCTTTTCTTCCTCTCTTCTCCTCTTTTCCCCCCTCTCTTCTCCTCTTTTCTTCCTCTCTTCTCCTCTTTTCCCCCCTCTCTTCTCCTCTTTTCCCCCCTCTCTTCTCCTCTTTTCCCCCTCTCTTCTCCTCTTTTCCCCCCTCTCTTCTCCTCTTTTCCCCCTCTCTTCTCCTCTTTTCTTCCTCTCTTCTCCTCTTTTCCCCCCTCTCTTCTCCCCCTCTCTTCTCCTCTTTTCCCCCTCTCTTCTCCTCTTTTCCCCCTCTCTTCTCCTCTTTCCCCCCTCTCTTCTCGTCTTTTCCCCCTCTCTTCTCCTCTTTTCCCCCTCTCTTCTCCTCTTTTCTTCCTCTCTTCTCCTCTTTTCTTCCTCTCTTCTCCTCTTTTCCCCCCTCTCTTCTCCTCTTTTCCTCCCTCACTTCTTTTTTCCTCCTCTCTTCTCCTCTATTCCCCCTCTCTTCTCCTCTTTTCTTCCTCTCTTCTCCTCTTTTCCCCCCTCTCTTCTCCTCTTTTCCCCCTCTCTTCTCCTCTTTTCCCCCCTCTCTTCTCCTCTTTTCCCCCCTCTCTTCTCCTCTTTTCCCCCCTCTCTTCTCCTCTTTTCCCCCCCTCTCTTCTCCTCTTTTCCCCCTCTCTTCTCCTCTTTTCCCCCTCTCTTCTCCTCTTTTCTTCCTCTCTTCTCCTCTTTTCCCCCCTCTCTTCTCCTCTTTTCCCCCTCTCTTCTCCTCTTTTCCCCCCTCTCTTCTCCTCTTTTCCCCCCTCTCTTCTCCTCTTTTCCCCCCTCTCTTCTTCTCTTTTCCCCCTCTCTTCTCCTCTTTTCCCCCTCTCTTCTCCTCTTTTCCCCCTCTCTTCTCGTCTTTTCTTCCTCTCTTCTCCTCTTTTCCCCCCTCTTCTCTTTTCCCCCTCTCTTCTCCTCTTTTCCCCCTCTCTTCTCCTCTTTTCCCCCTCTCTTCTCCTCTATTCCCCCTTTCTTCTCCTCTTTTCCCCCTCTCTTCTCCTCTTTTCCCCCTCTCTTCTCCTCTTCCCCCCTCACTTCTCTTTTCCTCCTCTCTTCTCCTCTATTCCCCTCTTTTTCCCCCCTTTCTCCTCTTTTTCCCCCTTTCTCCTCCCTCTTCTTCCCCTCCTATTTCGCCTGTCTTTCTCCACTCTCTATATTCCTCGCTTCTGTTTCGTCTTTCCCCCATTCCTCCTACAGTATTCACCACCTCTCTCCTCCCCAATCACTTCTCCACCTCCTCCTCTCCCCACTATTTCTCGTCTCCTGCTCCCCCACTACTTCTCCTCTCCTCCTCCCCAACCACTTCTCCCCTCTCCTCCTCCCCAACCACTTCTCCTCTCTCCTCCTCCCCAACCACTTCTCCTCTCTCCTCCTCCCCAACCACTTCTCCTCTCTCCTCCTCCCCAACCACTTCTCCCCTCTCACTTCTCCCCTCTCCTCCTCCCCAACTACTTCGACCCTCTCCTTCCCCCCAACCACTTCTCCCCCTCCTCCCCCAACCATTTCTCACTCCTCCTTCAGTACCCATCCCTCCCCTTTCTTCCTCTACCACAATTTATCTCCTGCTTCACCCACCCCCCCCCCCCCCCCACAACCCATCAATCCGCTTTAGGGTCTTGAGTCAGCAGTGTAGCGTGGTTGATGACGTGGTGGAGTGTCCTGTTGGTAGTTTGGGTCACGCAATCATACTCACACTACACCATGGGTCACATCACCACTCCCACACTACATCATGGGTCACATCACCACTCCCACACTACACCATGGGTCACGTCATCATACTCACACTACATGTACACCAGGGTCACGTCACCACGCCCACACTACACCATGGGTCACGTCACCACGCCCACACTACACCATGGGTCACGTCACCACTCCCACACTACACCATTGGTCACGTCACCACTCCCACACTACACCAGGGTCACGTCACCACGCCCACACTACACCAGGGTCACGTCACCACTCCCACACTACACCAGGGTCATGTCACCACGCCCACACTACACCATGGGTCACGTCACCACTCCCACACTACACCAGGGTCACGTCACCACGCCCACACTACACCATGTTCATGTAATCATAAGGACATAAGAATGGAGGAAACTGCAGCGGACCTATTGGCCCATACTGGGCTGTCCTGTTTACACTCAACCCCTATTGCTCATATATCCATTCAACCTATGTTTGAAGCTATCCAGCGTATTCGAGTTAATGATGATGTTTGGTAACTTGTTCCACTCTCCACTACTCTATTTCCAAACCAATGTTTACCTATTTTGCGCCTAAATCTAAATTTTTCTAATTTAAAATCATTGTTACGAATTCGCTCCTGGTTGGATAGTTTCAGTACCTTTGTAATGTCCCCTTTGTTTAGCCCTGACTTCCATTTATACACACCTCTATCATATCGCCCCTCACTCTGTCTCTTGAGGGAGTGCAAATTAAGATGCTTTAACCTGTCTCTATACTCAAGGTTCCTAATGCCCGGGATTAGTTTTGTCATTCTCCTCTGAATTCTTTCCAAGGATTCTATATCCATTCTGTAATACGGTGACCAGAATTGAACTGCGCAACCCAAGTGAGGTCTCACAGGCGCAAGATATAGTTTTACGATGACCTCGCTAGTCTTGTAACTAACACTCCTTTGTATGAACCCAAGTACTTTATTGGCCTTGTTTCGAGCAAACGCACATTGTTTACTTGGCTTAAGATTCCTACTTATCATTACTCCTAAATCCTTCTCGCAGTCGGATTTCTCAATAACATCGTTGTTCATCTGGTTTCCCTGTTTACATCTTCTACAGTGAGTACTTTACATTTGTCCACATTGAATTTATCTGCCATTTTTCGGACCATTCGAAACATTTGTTTAGATCTTCCTGTAATTTTGCGGAGTCCTCGTCAGATTTAATTACACGCCCTATTTTAGTGTCATTAGTAAATTTACTTATGTTGCCGTCTACGCCGATATCTATGTCGTTTATGTATATAATAAATAATAATGGTCAAAGTACTGAGCCATGGGGAACTCCACTAGTGACGTTGCTCCAATCGGATTTAGTGCCGTTAATGCTCACTCGCTGTTTCCTGTCCTGTAACCACGCCCTAATCCATTTTAGAATATCTCCTTTAATGCCATGAGCCTCCACTTATCATATTAATCTTTCGTGGGGGACTCTGTCGAAGGCTTTGCTAAAGTCGAGATATACCACATCATAATTGTGCCCCTCGTCCACTGATTCGAAAACAGATGAAAATAATGTTAATAGATTAGTTAGACATGAACGCCCTCTTGTGAAGCCATGTTGGGAATCATTGATCAGCTTGTGCTTCTCCAGGTGATTTCGAATAGAGTTTGAAATGATTGCTTCCAGTAATTTGCCTACAATTGATGTTAGACTGATTGGGCGGTAGTTAGAGGATAGTGATCTATCTCCCTTCTTGAAAATCGGTATTACATTCACTATCCTCCAGGATTTTGGTACTACACCCGTTTTGAAGGACATGTTAAACAACTTTGCTAAGGGCATACTAAGCTCTTCCTTACATTCCTTTAATACTCTGGCAAATATCTCATCGGTGCAAATATCTCTTTGGGCCCTGGTGACTTATTAGGTTTTAGTTTGTCTATCTGCCTACTAACATCGTTACTTGTCACTAATATTTCGCTTAATTTATTTTCTTCACTATCTCTGTATAGAGTCGGTGCCTCGGGTATCATGTTTAAATTTTCGGTGGTGAAAACTGTTGAAAAATATTTATTCAGATTATTGCTCATTTCTCTGTCGTTATCAGTTACCTCGCCGGTATCTGACTGTATTGGTCCAATCTTTCCTCGTGTTTTAGTTTTATAAATTTGATAGAATCCCTTGGGGTTTGACTTCGCCTCCCTTGCTACCTTCAGTTCATTATTCCTCTTTGCTTTTCTTATCTCGGTCTTATCCCTACCGGCCAATACCTTATATACATGTAATAATCTCGGAGGTAAATGTCACCACGATTTATTCTCCTACCTTTAGCCTTCCTTTGTCCAATAATATTCTTCAAATAATTATTTATCCATTTAGGGTCATTGTTGTTTGATCTGAGTTTTCTGTATGTTCTGCCTTTGTGCATTAATTAATTCATTATTTAAATTGTTGTGAAACTCGTCAACCTCAGATCTAGTGATCAGGTCATCCTCAACCGTCAGGGGTCTAAGTAAAGTGAGGTCGCCCTCTGTGGGTATATTGTGTGAGGTCACCTCATGTGAGGTCATGTAATTAATCCCCTAGCGTGATACCCCTTCTCTTGGCTGCCTCTTCAAACTATCAAAGTTTGCCTCTCTGAAATCTGGGACTTAAGTGGAATTTTCCTTGCGGTTGCCCTGAAATTCTAATTGAAATCTTATTTCTCTGTGATAGCTGTTAGCAAGTTTGTTCCCTACCTCGACATTACTAATGAGGTTTTCTCTGTTTGACAGAACTAAATCGAGTATATTATTACCCCGGGTGGGTTCGGTTATATGTTGGCTTAGGAAACAGTTCTGGTTTGTTTCAAGAAAATCCTCTGATTCTGAGTTACCCGTAAGGTCAATCCAATCTATTTGGCTAAAGTTGAAGTCGCCTACCATACAGACTTTGCTATGTATGGAAGCCCTGCGCATTTCATCCCAAATAAGTCGCTCATTAACTCTTATCAAGATTAGGAGGTCTATATATTACTCCTGTGTTTAATTTTTCCCTACCATCGATTAATTCTGTCCAAATTGTTTCTGTATTCCGCTCAGTTTTTATTTCCCTATTTATTTCACACTTCAGATTATCCCTGACATAGATTGCTACCCCGCCTCCTTTCCTAATCTGCCTATCGGTATGGAATAATTTGTAACCTGCAATTTGGCATTCGGCAGGTAACTCACGTGAGTCTAGGTTTATCCATGTTTCGGTGAATCCTATTATATCGATTTTTTCGGTGCATACTAACGCCCTGATTTCATCCATTTTGTTTCTCATACTTCTAGTGTTTGCATTGTAGACATTTAAGTTAGTCGTGTTCTGGGTCCTCTCATTGTCACGTTTAGGTTTTAAGTCCCTGCCTGATTTAGTTTTGTCATCATTCCTAGCACTATTTCCCTGTAACCTTTCATTTTGTTTACCCGCTCCCACTGCAGTCTCCTCCACCCCCGTGCTCATATGTTCTCTTAGCAGTTTAATGACTTCGACATCTTTTGAACTGCCCTCTCGAGAGAACCAGCCAGGGTTGCCACCCCATCCCTAGACAGATGCACCCCATCCCTAGCGTAAAGGTCCCTTCTGCCGTAAAAGTTGTCCCAGTTGTCAATGAATGGGACTGATATTGACTTGCAATGTTTGTCGAGATGGCTGTTGACACCATCTGCCCTTAACAACCATTCATTGCCAACTCTCCTTCTAGGCAGGACACCACATATGATAGAGAGCCCTCCCTTCGACCTAATGTGTTCTATAGCTGTCTTGAACTTATCAAGAGGCTCCTCACTCCTACACCGGCCAATATCATTGCCTCCTGCACTGAAGCAGATAATGGGTTTGTTCCCATTACCAGAGAAGATAATTATTGTCCATCCTGTCAACTATATCCCCCACCCCCAGCTCCTGGCAAACACACACTCATCCTATTTTTATTTTTACCACAAAAAGCTCTGTCCAGGTACCGTACCTGGGAATCGCCAACAATTAAGGTTTTCGTACCTTCCTTGACAGCCTAGTCTCTGACTATGCTAATGTCCAATTCGTCTATCAAACGACTGAAAGAGTTGGTACACTTAGCTCTTGATGTCGTATCCTTGGTGTGTTATTTTTTTTTCACCACCAGTTTAGTTGTCCCTCTCCTCACAACCTTCCATTCGCCTGAGTTTTCGTCAGACACCGGCTTTTCTTGTCTTGTTTCTTACTTCAACCTCGCTATCACTTCCTTTAATTTCAAGGTTTCTTCCTTGGCCCTCTCTAACTCGGCCCTCTGAAGGGCACAGTCCTGTTCACAAGTAGCACCATTGATCACGTCATCATACACTACACCATGGGTCTCGTCACCACGCCGGCACTACACCATGGGTCACGTCACCCTGCCCACACTACGCCATGGGTGACGTCATCATACTCAATACACCATGGTTCATGTCACCACGCCCACACTACACCATGGTCACGTCATTATACTCACACTACTCCATGAGTCACGTCACCACGCCCACTCTACATCATGGGTCACGTCAACGCGCCTACACTACACATAAGAAAATAAGGAGTCTGCAATAGGCCGGTTGGCCTGTGCATGACATTATTGTATAGAGTTACAACCTAAACTTATCCAACTTAAATCCGTTGCTTCGAGTCCTATCCTGCTCAGATATTATAAGAACTTTATCTATATCTCCTTTATTGATTCCTTTCACCCACTTAAATACTTTTATCATATCTCCCCGCACTCTTCGTCTTTCTAGGGAATGCAAGTTTAGTTTCTTTAATATATCTTGATATTGAAGGTTTCTAAGTCCCTGAATCATTTTCGTCATTCTTCACTGCACCGACTCCAGTGAATTGATATCCATTCTATAATAAGGACACCAGAATTGAACAGCATAATCGAGGTGCGGCCTGACTAGTGCAAGATATAGTTGCAATATGACCTCCGCACTCTTATTACTTACACTTTTAGATATAAAACCTAGTACTCTGTTTGCCTTATTTCGATCATACGCACTGTTTTCTAGGCCGTAGGTCTGGGCTTGCAAATACCCCTAAGTCTCTTTGACAAGTCGACATCTCTAGGTTGTTGTTGTTATGGCTGTATACATTGACAGTATTTGTTCTTTCAATATTAAGTATGCTGCACCTGCTGGTGTTGATTTTCATTTGCCATTTTTCTGACCACTCCTGCAGTTTATTTAAATCCTCCTGTAGTGCATTTGCCTCCTGCCCTGAATGAATGTGCTGCCCTATTTTGGTGTCATCTGCAACCTTGCTTATGTCACTGCTGATTTCAGTATCTAGATCGTTTATGTAGATTATGAACAAGAGTGGGCCCAGCACTGACCTCTTGGGAACCCCACTGTTACACAGCTCCACTCAGATTTAACACCGTCTACGCTGACCCTTTGTGTTCTATCGCTGAGCCATGATTTTATCCAATTTAAAACTTTCCCCTCGATACCAGGAGCCTTAACTTTTCTCAGAAGCCGCTGATGCGGTGCTCTATCAAATGCTTTGCTAAAGTCTAAGTAAATAACATCGTAATTTTCGTCATTATCTGCTACCTCGAAGACTTTCCTTAAAAAACGTCAGCAGATTTGTTAGACAAGATTTTCACTTTGTAAACCCATGTTGAGAGTCGTAGATTAATTTGTATTTCTCTAAATGCGATCGGATGCTATTTGCTATAATTGATGTAAGAAATTTCCCCACTCCTGACGTCAAACTAATCGGCAGGTAATTTGACGTTGATGCTGTCTCCATTTTTGAATATGGGTACTACATTTGCCTGTTTCCATAAGAATGGCGCAACTCCAGTGTCAAATGATTTTGTAAATACAGTATATTTACGAGGGGTCCGCTAATCTTTTCCTTACACTCTTTCAAAACTCGAGGGAAAATTTCATCCGGCCTTGGGGATTTTGTGTTCTTTAATTTATTTATCTTCTTAAGAACATTCTCTTTTCTGATAGTGATATTCTTTAATTTCTCTTCTTCATTTCCCCTAAATATCATTTCCACCTCTGGCAGTTCCTCGTGAATTTCTTCCGTGAAATCTGATAAAACGTCGCTGTTTAATGCCTTGCTTATTTTCTCATTATCATCGATCACTTCCCCTCTCTCTGACTTTAAAGGCCCCACTTTGTCTTTGACCTTTGTCCTATATACCTGGAAATATTCCTTGGGATTCGCCTTGGATTCTCTTGCTATCCTGATTTTGTAGTCCCTCTTTGCCTTCCTTACATTTTTCTTAACATTCCTAGATATTTAATTATACCTATTTCTGAGATGCTCTTCCCCCCCCTTTGATCTCTTATAAATTCCTTTCTTTATTCCTATGTCATGTTTAGGGTTTTTGGTCATCCACCTTGGCTTATTCTTATTTGACCTAATTTTTCTGTATGGTATATTTTGTTCTTGTGCTTTACGTAGTATACTAGTGAATATATTATAGTCATGATCAATTGATGTGTCACCGGTGACCTCACCCGATCCTACCGGGGACTGACCCCACTGTTCCCAGGCGACCTCACCTTGGTACCTTCTTAACCCCTCCTAATCCGCTGATGGAAAGTCTAGGACTGATCATATTGTCATTGTTTTTCATTTCCCAATTTAGGGTGAACCTGATTTCTCTGTGATCACTGTTCCCTAGTTCTTCCCCTACTGTGATATCTCTGATAATATTTTCTTTATTTCTTAATACTAGGTCTAATATATTGTCACCTCTAGTAGGTTCTGTAATAAGTTGTTTTAAAAAATTGTCCTGTACTGCGTCTAGGAAGTCTTCAGTTTCATAGTCACCTACAATGTTGTCCCAGTCAATATTTCTGAAGTTGAAATCCCCCATAATGCACAGGTTGTTGTATTTTGCTGCCCTACTCATTTCCTGCCATATGAGCTAAGCTGCTTCTTTCCCAAGACTTGGGGGCCTGTAAATCACTCCCATAAGTATTTTTTCTCTTCCTTCTGCAATTTCTACCCATACAGACTCGGTTCCTATTTCACCCGTTATTGACTTATTAATACAGCATTTTAATGTATCCCTGACGAAGAGTGCGACCCCTCCCCCCTTCCTACCTTCCCTGTCCTTGTGAAAAAGATTGTACCCTTCTATGTGGTACTCTGATAAAAAGTTCTTGCTCGCCAGATTCATCCAAGTTTCGGTGATTGCTACGATGTCTACGTTCTCGGTACATACAACCGCTCTCAGCAAGTCTATTTTATTTCTAACGCTCCTACTGTTTGTATAGTATACATTTAAACCTACTCTTCCCTGGTCCTGTTTACCCCTTGTCCTGAGTAACCAATTTTACTCCTCAGGACCTGCTTGTTTTTTGACTCCCACTTACCCTGACCTCCCTCTACTGGCGAAACCCCCTCTTTGGAGTCACGCCACTCTGACCAGGGTGCGGTTGTCACTATATAATATGTAATTGCACCACCATGGGCCGCACCAGTCTTCCCACCTCACGCCATGGGTTACGTCACTCACCCACTTGGCTGTGTTTTATAGGAGGACTCGGGAGGACACCAGAGAGGGTGTTTGTTAACCCAGCCGTGTGTTACAATTACCTGCTTAATATTGTGGAGTTGGCCATTACTCCTGAGGTTTAATATTATAATGCTCCAGTCGTATCTCTCTCTCACACACACACACACACACACACACACACACACACACACCAGTTGAATACTTGTTGTTGTTAACCGGGAAACTTATATACAACACTGGGGAAGGAGTTAGGGGGTAGGAGGAGGAGGAGGGGGATGGCGATGGAGGAAGGGAAAGGGAGGTTAAAATTCAGGTGTGCGGAAGGTGAGGCTTCGTGAGAAGGTTACGAGTAGCCGTAAAGGGTTGATAATGGATACTTCACCTGGATGTATTAGCGCTAATTATGTTTACCTGTTGGTGTGGGTGAGGGATGGCGAATACGAGAGGCACTTCCCAGCTCCACCATTGCCTCTGGATAGTGGCGTTGGGGGTACTAGCAAACATGAGAGCCACTTTCCATTCTCCCCTTGCCTGTGGGTAGTGGCGTTGGGGGTACTAGCAAACATAAGAGCCACTTTCCATTCTCCCCTTGCCTGTGGATAGTGGCGTTAGGGGTACTAGCAAACATAAGGGCCACTTTCCATTCTCCCCTTGCCTGTGGGTAGTGGCGTTAGAGGTACTAGCAAAAACGAGCGCCACTCCCCTCCCCCCACCCACCCCACCCCACCCCCAGTCCCCCTCTTCACCAGCCTGGCCACAGCTCGGGCTCTGTAGTGGTATGAAACGGTGATTGGTGCTCTTATGGTGAGTTTCCTATAGTGACTGGTGTTTTTTGCATTAAAGTCTCCTCTCCTCTCCTCCTGAGTTACGAAGCTCTGTATATCAGGGATGAGACAGTATGTGTCTGGTTTCTGTTGCTCAGCCAGTCTGCCAACTCATGGTGCATGCTTGAAGGGATTTACCTGGGGAGTGGGTTAGTGGTTATTCCTTGCGGGGGGTGAGTTGTGCTGCTGCTGTGTCATGGTGGGTGGGGGGAGATACAGGGTGTTGAAGGTGGGGGAGAGTCATGGTGTTGATGGTGGGGGAGAGTCATGGTGTTGAGGGTGGGGGAGAGTTATGGTGTTGAGGGTGGGGGAGAGTCATGGTGTTGAGGGTGGGGGAGAGTCATGGTGTTGAGGGTGGGGGAGAGTCATGGTGTTGAGGGTGGGGGAGAGTCATGGTGTTGAGGGTGGGGGAGAGTCATGGTGTTGAGGGTGGGGGGGGGGGGAGTCATGGTGTTGAGGGTGGCGTAGAGTCGTGGAGTTGTGGGGTGTGTGAGTGTGTTATGGTGTAATAAGGATAATGAGTGTAGTTTAATTATGTAAATTATTATTATTGTTATGACCTTGGGAGTTCAACCGTACCTGTCTGCTGTTTGTGTGGGTGGGTGGGTGGGTGGGGGGAGGCAACAGACCTTAACGTAACCTAATCAAAAATAGTCTAATCGAATGTTATCAAACCTAACCCAATCTAATCCGTTTTATCCTAATCTAACGGCTTTATTTTATTTTTTTTACTCTTTAAATTGATTTATTGTTTTTTTTTTTACTAATTTAACATTTGTTGCTTTTGTTATGTATGTTTTAATTATTTTATTAATTGTTTATTAGTAATCTTCTTATTAGCGTAACGTTAACAGTATATGTTTTTTTCTTTTCACAGGTAAGTTGTCGTGTGTGGCGGGCAGTGGTGTCGGCAGATGGAGGTACTGTATGTCCTGTAGTGTACATAATATACCTTGAACAGTTTCCCTCTTTCACTCGCTCTCTTTCGCAACTCTTAGTTAAGGGAGTGTTTTATTTTAGTTTGTTGTTAACTTAATATAAAACAGCTTATGAGAAGTAATATTTTTCTTTAATATTTAGAAATTTTGTCTAGTGTGTTGAGGCTAGCCGATTACGCTTTGTCACCAGCGCTGTAAAGAAGGTGTTAGCTGTTGAAGTACACACTACTTTCTAAAAACTAGAACAGGAGAGTAAGATGCCAGTTATAGCTTTATGAATGAACTTTTTAACGTGAGAAAGTATAGGGTATGTGTTGTTTATTGATTATTATTAGGTAGTACTGTACTAGTCAGATGTGTTCGTCTGCCTTGACCGGCCGACTGAGGCAGGTTTGTTTGTGTACCCGACGTTACATCATCACACTAACCAGCCGAGAGCAGGTTTTTGGCCACTCTAACCCTCGGCATCACGTGAGGAGGGGGAGGTAAGGTTGGTGGTGGGTGTGCGTGAGAAGTTAAAGTGGTAAAGTTTTAATGTCATTTGAGTCATGTTTTGAGTGGTAAGGTTGCGACTGTGTTTGTTTATTTTAGGAAGCGGTTATTCAACCCAATGCACGCAATGTCCTGACCTGGCCGAGGGGAGTTGTTTAAAATGTAGCCTCACCTATTGTATTTCTGGGGTTAAGTCATCGTATTCAAAGGGTTTGGTTAGTCCGTTCGTCTGTCCGTCCGTTTGTCTGTTATATTTTTTCCATTTAGCTGTAAAGTTTGTGTTTAGCTGTGTGTCTCGGGAGCAGCGCCTTCCATGTAGCTGTGAACTGCCTCCTGTTTATCCACCTTTTAAAATATTAAATGTGTGGCTGTATCATAAGAGATGAGGCGGTAATGATAGATATTAATTGATAACAGTGGACGTAGTGGGTACTAGGGGAAGACAGATATTGGGATGGATGATGGAATGTACAAGTTGTGGTCCCTGGAAGATACAAAGTCTTGGAGGAGTGTTAAAGACCGCACGATACTGTTGGAAGTAGATGGACGTGGTCGCCAATCCTCATACCTGGAGGATGGTACCTTGGTTGATTGGAGGGGGTGGGAGGGGGCTTATATCCCTGATTTTTTTTTTTATGTAAATAACTTTCCCTTGAAGAGGAAAATAATGAAACTGGGGTTGGCGTCCCCGTAGATTTGAACACTTAAGCAGACGAGAGAGAGAGAGAGAGAGAGAGAGAGAGAGAGAGAGAGACTGACTTCATTTTACATCATGATACAGACCGTAATGACAATAACAACCTCGATTCCTTCAAGGTCAAGTTACACCGCTTTCAAAACTTAATTGGTTCCATTAAGTTTAGTATTTTCTAATATAGAAATATCCAATTAAGACAATTAAAAATTAAATCGTCGTATCCCTTATGCAGGTGAATAAGTTTAATATCTACGTAATGCAGTATTTCGGAGGTAACTTAATATATTTTAGGTAGTAGGCAGCTACCAAACAGGGAGGTACTACCGCCTGGGAAGATATTGGAAACATAATGTGTTGTCTAATGGTAGACCCTGCTGCCATATGGCATCACGAAAATTGTGACCAAGTCCCAGGTTGCTGATCTGACTTTCTGCCTTATTTACACACAGTTGCAGGGTCTCAATTGTTTTTCTTACTATTGACATCACAACATACATATATTGTTGCTCACTTTTGATCTTTTTTTTCATTCTTGTATTTCTTTATGGTTCTTTATTATTATAATTATTATTATTATTATTATTATTATTTTTTTTTTTTATTAGTGTTATTATTATTATCATTACATTTTATTTTATTTTAAATTTTTTATTATATATTATAAAATTTATTTACTATGAATTATTATTATTATTATTATTATTATTATTATTATTATTATTATTATTATTATTATTATTATTATTATTATTATTATTCCATTTCCCCCCCCCCCCAGGCCCTGATGTGGGTCAGTGACCTGTACCCGGTGGGCTAATCCCCCCTCCCAAAAAAAGGGTCACCTGTTGATTAGCTCCCTGCTTAGTTCACATGAAGATTAACCACCCAAACGTTACCTGGGGAGTTAGATTAGATTTAGGTTACGTTAGCGTTAGGGTGAAATAAGCTGGGGGCTGACTAACCGTTAGATGATCCCGTGATTTATGTTGGGAAGAAAGTCTACCCAAACACCTCGTAATTATATCTAGTGTCATGGTTTTCTTATATCGGTGGTAGTCAGAGTGGATTATATTATATAAAGATTATAATATATTGTGTTTCCTATATTTCTTACCGTAGAGTTCGACACCTTCACACTGGTGCTTACAGGAGACTATGGTGTATCTACGTAGAAGTTCACTCCACCACCCGACATTCCATGATTTATACTTGATAAATGATGATTTAATGAATTCCATTAATTTCCAACATCCATCTAAGTCATTGGTTATACTTTGTCATAATCAACCAGTCATTACCTTTAGTAATAATAAGATAGGAAATAACAACAAAAAGTTCTCTCGTGTTACCACACATAGTCTCGCGTAACTGACAGTCACTGTAGACGGTTGTCGCGGCAAGGAGAACTGGTAGGCGTGACTTGAATTAACCACTTAGGTGCAATAGACCAGCCTAGATTGCTTTTGTCGCAACCAGGCTTCCACACGTGATATTTCCACGGGGATAACAAACCTAGGTTAACACACTTAGTCTCGTGTCGATCACGGTCACTGTAGACGGGTGTCGTGCAGGGGAACTCTAAGCCTGAATTGATTAACCATTTACTGTAGGTTTGATAGGCCAGCCTGGATTGCTCTTGTTGCAACCAGGCATCCACACGTGATATTTCCACGGGGATAACAACCTAGGGTAACACGCTTAAACTCGTGTCGACGACGGTCCACTGGACGGAGTGGCTGTGGAGGACTGTGTGGTGTCCTGCTCCCTTCAGGAGGGAGAGGATGGGGACGTCTTAATTAACCCATGGCCAAGAGGATACTACTTAAAATAGGTTTTTTGGTTGTGAGGCGATGAACAGTACAATACTGGCTCATTGGTCCCCCCCTCCCCCCAAAGGCTGGCTAACATACCACTAATGGAAAATATATGTCCCAGTTATGCCTAGCCAGGTGCCTTATCTCTAGTAAAACAAACTTTGGAGTTGGTTGCGTGGGTAAACCTAACGCAACCCATGACATCCAGGTAAATGCACGTTAGCAGGTAACTGGTTGACACGTTTCCAGAGAAACAACAAAGTGTGAATTACTGAAACCCATTAAAAAGTTTTTCTTAAACGTTTCAAGCACACGAGGTGTTGCTAGTGGCAGAAACGTGATGGTAATATTACTAACTGGCATGTGCTGAGTGCTCATCGTTGGCTCACGCAATGATTGGGTATGTGTGTTGTGGATGCTGCCGTGATAGTTTTTTTTTAGTTTAACAAATTTATTGACAAAGCTTGGAGTACAGTTTGCCTATTCTGAGTAATTGAGTCAGATCTTGACACTGAGGGTGGTATCACTTCTCACTGCCACGCAGGACAGAGGTTCATACACAAGGGAATAGATTATATTCATTAACAGTATATACAGGTCAGATTCATGTGGGTTGATGTCGCTGTTCACTGCCATGCAGGACAGAGGTTCGTACACAAAGAAATACATCATATTCATCAGCAGTATATATAGGTCAGAGTCATGTGGGTGATGTCACTGTTCACTTCCATGTCGGACAGTGGTTCATATACATTGGCCGTCATATTCTAATTGAAGACTAATCAGTGTGGGCTAGCAAATTTTGGATAAACAGCAAGAATGTCCTCAAGCACCCCTGATTCAATGTAGTAATTACAAAGTTCATGATACAATAAGCCAGGGGCCTGAAGTCTTTGACAGTGTTACATTCAATAATATAGTGTTCAAGTGTATGCTTTAAAGGTTTATCAAAGTTTACATGCTGAGTGTTCCGGTATGGGTACAGCGTTACTAACTTGCCAGATGTGTCTGTATCCTAGCCTAATTCTGGCCACAACTATATCACATTGTCTAGTTCTGTCCTTATGCTGGCCATACCGGTACCTCTTGTCACAAAATTTGTCATATTTACTAATGCTACAACTGCCAGGTCTCTGCATTTCTCAGTTCTTCTATATCAGAGTTCATGATTCTGACTTGAATGTTTTTAAGCACAGCATTGGACAGGCCAAGGTCACGGTCAACGGTATCTTTCTTACATGCCTCATTGGCCAGTTTATCAGCACGGTCATGATACCAAATTCCAACATGGGACGGAATCCACACAAATTCGATACGAGAGTTTTTCTCATTGGCAGTTATGACATTTCTTTCAATTTCACATACCACTTTAGACATAGAACCCAACGGGCTGTTCATTGATTTCAAAGCACTTTTTGAGTCACAGAATATCACCCCACCTCCATTTCCTTTAAGGTAGTTGTGCTGGCCCAGTTGTTCAGCCTGTGCCTGTTTGACACTATCATCTCTTTTTCTTTATATATTACAATTGCACAGCCTGTTCTACCTGTGTTTGTCTGCACATAACCATCAGTAAAAGCATAACATTCACTTGATTTAATAAGAACATAAGAACATAAGAAAATAAGGAGTCTGCAATAGGCCGGTTGGCCTGTGCATGGCAGCTCCTGTCGAGAGTTACTACCACTCTCTATCATCCATGAATCTATGTGTGTGTTAATAGTTTCTAGTGTGACACATCTCACCACATCGGTGTTTAACATTTGCTTACAACCAACAGGAGCGTAATTAATAGGAACTGATATATCCAGCCAAGGAGGAATGGCATTAATGGGTTCGTCTGGGGTGATTGGGACATTCAGTTTCAAGAGATCTGCAACACTTTTATGAAGCCACGCCCCAAAGAGAGTCTTTTGTGGAAGGTTGGTGAGATAGTCAGGATTAGATAGATAGAACATCAACTCAGTTTGAGCTGTAGTTTGGGGACCATTGTTCTTCAAAACTTCGACACAAAACATGGTATTAAGTAGAGCTATCCTCTCAGATAGGGAGGGTAGCCCGAGCTCTTTAAACCTCATGTTTACAATTCTGGTTGATTTTAAGCCTCCTAGAATGATGCGCATGGCTTCATTTTTTACTACCTCAAGGCTGTTGAGTTGTTTAGGCGTAATAGTCACAAGATGGAGTAGTAGCAGTTATAGTAGAAAGGAAAAGTAACAATAGTTGGAAAACAAACCAGCACCAGTTGGAACAGAAACAGCATAAGGAATATAAATGACACCATTAAAGGAGAAACAACAGAGCAACGCTGCAGAAGAAACGGCAGCAGAACACCAGCGTGGGATCACCCTGGTCCGCGCTGGCTAACCCTCCATTACGTTACGTAAGCGTGCTGGTGTGCCGCGTCTGGAGAGGGCGGTGGTGCCGCCTCTGGCCACACCTCGTGTGTTTACATACCGATCATTCACTCTCACTGCTCAAGTATTTACAAGTGTTTTGCTGTGTATCCAAGTAACTGTTGAGTGACTCTGGGTGTGTGTCAGCGCTTCCTGTCTTCTTTTTCATCCTCTACGTGGACGCTCGGCGCTTCAGCAAGAATATATCGGGAGCTGCGATCTTGCATCACAGAAACGGGGATGGCCCGAGCCACTCTCAATAATGCTGACATTAAAATTTTATTCTTCATTATATCTTCCACGTCTATACTTTACTCTTCCCTTCCCTCCCGAATGTTGCTTACGAGGTAGTACCTTGACTTATTTGTTTTATTTGTTGACCCTGAACCATCTTGTTAACTGGTATCTTAGTGGATGATGTTTGTACAGTACACTAGGCTGTACTGATGGTTATGTCCTTAAGTTATGGGGGTCTTGTAATTGTTATTCCATTGAATTAATTCACAAACGACAGTTCAAGTAAAGACACAGGTTGAAGTAGATAGATGTTAAGGTGTAGTATATAACACGACTGGGTGTGTTAGGGGTCTCGGTACACAACTAAAAAGGCCGTTTTAACGTTTCCAGGTACGACATAACCGGAGATATGGCCGCTAGTCCGAGACGTGACCTTGTCTTGCGGTGTGATGTTTCCCGTGTGGCTCACCTCATAACAAACTGTAGGCGTTATATGTATCATGATCGTCACAGAGGCTCCTTTCACCACACTCAGTGTGGACGCATGCGTCTCCCAAACCCTGGAAATGCACCTGTCAGTGAGGTGTTGGTAATGATAGGATACTGGTGGTTGATGAGATAATAGTTTTGGACGCGGTGACTCGCTGTAACCTGGACGTGGCTTTAATATAGTAATTTTAAAAGTTCACTCGTTTAAGTTTTTCTTTAATTGGGTATAGTACAGTATTGTAAGAAAATATCCAACTCGCTCTTTAAGGTGCGACACTAAGCTCGAGTCCGATGGGGTGTTGACCTATATTGACATTCTTCCGTGGCGAGATATACAGTGTTCTCAGGTTCCCAGTACGAACCTTGAACAGTCCGGAGCCTTCTTTACCTCAGACTACAGTGGGTTTACTTGTTGGTGTCTAGGCAGTAGCAGTCAGCTCCAGGGTTCCCAAGACAGAGTGACTTTCTATTTAAGGCACTTACTGACACACTTCTGAGCACAGTTTATAATTTGTGTCTCTATTGTCACAAATGTTGATGTTGGCTCTTAACACAAGCATGGTGGCCGTGATCAGAAACAACCCTGAAGGCATATTTATTTTAATGTTGACGTAATGGTGACAGTTTACAACACGTGGTTCCCAAGTTGTGAACCATGGCTGGGATTGTGAGTGGTTCATCATTGTAACCAGAGATTTGAGGGAATATATCTAACAGTTAGCTGCTAACTCACGTAAGCTATGTTATTGGGTCAAGGTTGCCATAAATGTCGCGTTCTTGTAACGTCTTGTGCGAGTTTTGTCGAATCCGGATTCAAGTCAAGAACTGTTCGTTTGGTTCTTATATTACAGCCGTTGTTCAGGCTCAGCGTGTAGGAAGAAGATACTAGGATGATACTCATGGCTGTGAATTTTAGTGTGTTGAGCGGGTGAAATTGTTTATGCACTCACTAAAAAAATATTCTGCACCCTTGGTTTTGAAACCATCCGCAACGATCACTGCGACAGAAGCCGTGATGATGTCAGATTTCTTGGTCCGGTGTGTCATATTGCACAACTACGTAAAGATGCAGAATAATCTTTTAGTGAGTGTGCATGGCGTTTACATGGCTCTAAATATCATGAAGCTCAATCTTTCTTTAGAGTTAATCTTTGAGCTTCAGCGGGTGGCAGCCGAGTAGCTTAATCCAAAACATTGTCTGTTTGTGTTTATGAAGGCCGATATGACGTGAATATTGAAGTGACACAGTAATGATTGATCTTCAGGTGTTTTGAGCAGGTAGCCACGGTGTGATGTAAGTAATTTCATGTTGAGGAGGAGAGGTGGTGATGATGATAATGGTGGTAATGGTGTTGGTGGTGTAGTAATTGATGGTGGTAGTGGTGTAGTTGGTAGTTATGAAGGTGGTGTTAGTGACGTAGATAATGGTGATGGAGGTGGTTAGCGTTCGTTAAGGTTAGGTTAGGGTAGGGTGTTAAATCATCAGATAAAATAAGCCCCAATTATACCTCCTTGAATTTTATCGACAGATCTGATGGGCTTTATGTTTATCATATATTCTGATGGGCTCACCTCTGTCTTCTGATGTCTAATACTTTTCCTCGTTTCCCACTCTCTGATGGCCTTCGTCTTCCATGATGTTCCGCCTTTTTGTCTGATTGTCCTGCTGAGAGAGAGAGAGAGAGAGAGAGAGAGAGAGAGAGAGAGAGTCAGCCGTCTCAACACTTGACTCCTCTTTGTCCTTCATCTCTCTTGTAATTCTCTAGTCCGTAATCTTCTCTGTTGTAATGGTCTCTCTTATGGCGCATTGGTGGTGTATTGGTGATACTGGTGTTATGGTGTATTGGTGATACTGGTGTTATGGTGTATTGGTGATAGTGTTATGGTGTATTGTGTATTGGTGATAGTGACGTTATGGTGTATTGGTGATAGTGGCGTTATGGTGTATTGGTGATAGTGTTATGGTGTATTGGTGATACTGGTGTTATGGTGTATTGGTGATAATGTTATGGTGTATTGGTGATAGTGATGTTATGGTGTATTGGTGATAGTGGCTTTATGGTGTATTGGTGATAGTGGCGTTATGGTGTATTGGTGATAGTGGCGTTATGGTGTATTGGTGATACTGGTGTTATGGTGTATTGGTGATAATGTTATGGTGTATTGGTGATAGTGATGTTATGGTGTATTGGTGATAGTGATGTTATGGTGTATTGGTGATAGTGGCGTTATGGTGTATTGGTGATAGTGTTATGGTGTATTGGTGATACTGGTGTTATGGTGTATTGGTGATAATGTTATGGTGTATTGGTGATACTGGTGTTATGGTGTATTGGTGATAGTGTTATGGTGTATTGGTGATACTGGTGTTATGGTGTATTGGTGATAATGTTATGGTGTATTGGTGATAGTGATGTTATGGTGTATTGGTGATAGTGGCGTTATGGTGTATTGGTGATAGTGGCGTTATGGTGTATTGGTGATAGTGGTGTCGTGGTGTATTGGTGATGGTGGTGTTATGGTGTTTTGGTTATAGTGATGTTATGGTGTATTGGTGGTAGTTATTGCGTATTGGTGATAATGGCGTTATGGTGTATTGGTGAGTAGTGTTTTGGTGTATTGGTGATATGGTATTATGGTGTTATGGTGTATTGGTGATGGTGTTATGGTGTATTGGTTATAGCGGTGTTTTTGTGTATTGGTGATAGTGTTATTGCGGTGTATTGGTGATGATGGTGTTATAACGATGGTGGTGTTATGGTGTATTGGTGATGGTGGTGTTATGACGTATGGTGATGGTGTTTGCTGTGGTAGTGGCCGCGTCCTCCCTGACCTTAATAAATACACACACACACACACACACACACACACACATATATTATAAATAATAATGGAAGCCCCTCGAAGTCGAGGATGGCCGGCCCAAGGGCCACCTAGGCGTGAATTTGTTTAAGGTGTAGAAGCTGACGCCAACACAACAACCACACCCTAAGTTAACGAGCTGCATGACCCAGTGTCAAGGGATAGTCCGAGAAGACCGGACAACTCGCCAACTACACTGGCTAACCATTACCCCGGAATACGATCCGCAAATCGATTAACATCCAAATTCCCAATTACTGCTGGGTAGACCGAGGCAAATGGCCGAAAGAAACTTGCCCATAGTTTCACCCTGCGCGCGCACACACACACACACACACACTCTCATTATCTCTCTCTCTCTACCTCACCGTTCTAAAGCCTTTGTGTCCTCTTCCTCTTTTCTCGTTTATTCTTCTGTTTTTTACTGACCTATTTGTATTTTCTCTCGTCAGCTTAACCATATACTGTACGCTGTTTGTGTGCTCCTCACTCTGTTGTGTTGGGGAGGGGTAACGATCCCGCGGGCCTACACCGACACTAACACGATACTGCTACCACCACCACCACCACCACAGCCACAGATTTAACCTTGACATTGACTCGAGTCTAACCGATCGATGCATCCAACGGACCCCAGCCACCACCACCGCTGCCACCACCACCACCACCTGGCCTCTACCACCACCACCTGGCCTCTACCACCTCCACTTGGCCTCGACCATCACTACCCCTGGCACCTACCACCACCACCACCACCTGGCCTCTACCGCTACCACCACCACCACCTGGCCTCTACTACCTCCACTTGGCCTCGACCATCACTACCCCTGGCACCTACCACCACCACCACCTGGCCTCTACCGCTACCACCACCACCACCTGGCCTCTACCACCATTACCTTGTGTCAACCACCACCACCGACCATCCCCCATGTGTGGGTGAGGGGACCATCAGCTCGTCGCGGACAAAGAGTCATTGTACTGGATGTAGCCCTTTAATGGGAGCTCGATGCGTTCCTTGCAAGCCTCTTCCACATTGATTAACTGGTTGTTGACGTTGTGATATTAGGCGGAGGACGACTGCAGTACTCTGGAGGAAGTCCTGAGAGGGAAACTGTGTGTGTGTGACCCTTGAGTAGGACACACATGGCCGATGGTTAGGGTTTACTGCTACAGGGTCTCTCTCAGGGACAAGCTGGTGTGGGCTAGGTCTAGGGTCCGACACATCAACAAAAGAACCAGTCCTGCGTAGTGAATATACCCTGTACGGAGGGCGCCTTCAGCAGGATTTTTATTTTATTTATTTTATTTATTTTTTTGTTTTTATTTTATCGGTATTGACCCACCAGTGGGACCTTGGCCATCCTGTACCCGTGTTCACTCACGTAATATCTTCATCTGACCTTTAGGAATTTTACTGTTGGTGAGCCCTCTGCTCACCTTGTCCCTATGGATGACCTTAATGATGTTGGGTTTATAGTTGGTGATCTTGCCTGGTTTAGTACAGAGGATGGGCTGGGCACCTCTACCTCCTTCATCCATACATTACTTAGATTTATTAGTTTGAGCTTATTGTTATACATAGTCCTTTTCTCCCCTTACACGGAAGTAAGTTAAACCACGTCAGAAAGTCATTTCAGGTGGGGTTTGTTTGCGTGTGTGTACAGGAGACTTTAACAGTGTGTATTCAGGATCAAGAGGCAATCAAATTGTGTTTAAGGGTAACCCTTAAAGAACGTACAAAATTTCGGCTGTGTTGTGGGAAAAAAAATAAGAAAAAAGTGATGTGAAAAGAAAATCGCTGACTTTTAATCGCCACCTCTGGGACACTGGTCAGTCTTCACCTTCCTTGTGGGGGACCTCAATGCCCGACACCCCAGTCTCTGCTCCCAGGAGCCTTACCCAAACTCCCGGGGTAACTCCTGACTTTCTTACCTACAAACCATTGATGACCCTGTTACCAACACCTCTTCCTTCCCTGACCAGATATCCCTCCTCCTAGAGACAGGCCTGGCACTTGACATTATTAGGGACCTGCCACGTTTTGTCATAAACAGATGAATTGTACCGGGAATTTTCCCCCCACACACTCCTCATTCTGTCACTTTTATGTAACTTGCTGACAAAACCCATGACCCTTCAGGCTTTTACGCCCTTAATGCATGAGTCATGAAGACAAGCATGAACAACGCATGCTTCCCAGATGGGCGCTGTAAACGCTTTTGCGCTTCACCTTGCGCAGGATTTTTTTTTTTTTTTTTTTTAACGGGAATTAGCCCACCCGGGCACAGGTCAAACGACCCACAGCGGGGCCGGGGGGGGGGGGGGTGAGGATGACAAGGGGGTGCCCAATAAATTAGCTCCCTCGGGGAAAAAAAAGTCTTCAACCCTACCCTGCCATTCTACCGTACATAAGCTGAAGAAAAAAAACAAAAACAATATCGTGTCACCCCTGAACTGCTAAAAAAAACCCATCGAACTTATTAAAGGAATGATTTACAGACATTCCACGAGATCACGGTAACAGAAATAATGTTGTGCAACAGTCCGGTGAAAAGTAGGAAACGCGGCATATGCGTGTGGGAGGGCGCCAGTGCAACACAATACACTCGCACCTCAGGAACGCGTGAAAACACTCTTCTCGTATACCTGTTCAAGGGCACTTCCGTTCACTGTTCGGGGGGAGACCTTTACTAGATTTAAAACCAATGTAAAGTAGATAAAGCCTATGGTAATATTTTTTTCTGAACGCAACTCAAATTGGAATCGAAAAAAAAAACGCTGTATAATTTCTTATTTTTATAACATTAAATAAAATGCATTATGTAAAAATAAAAATATTATTTTTTTTAAAGTTTAATGTGCACACTTACCTATTATTCAATAGTAATTGCATCCCAGTCCTCTTCGTAGTCGTCGGTAGTGTGAACAACTGTAGAGCTGGAAGCATGTGAAGTGCTTGGTTCAGGTTCTCGTGCAGATATCTTGTAACTGTATACCTCCACAGTCCCTATCTTTCTTAAAATATCACTAGGAAGTTCATAACTTGCACAACAGGTGTTCTGTCTTTTTAACCCATACTTTATTGTAAGAATTGCCTTTAATGTCGATAGTTTCATTTTGTTGCGCAATTTTGATTTCACAAAGTTCATATTACTAAATGTGCCGCTCTACATCTGCGTTTGAATGCGGAAGAGATAAGGCAGCGAGTGCAATTTCAGCCAGATCATGGTAAGGGTTTTCACCTGTCGCATCTCTGTCATTTGCCACTTCTGACCACAATTTTAGGGTGTTAGATGTTTCTGTCCAGATTGTGTGATGCAGTTTTTTCCACTGGAAATCAATCTTGGTAAGGGTGCTGGAATCTTCTGTAAATAAGTGTGCCAAACCAAGTATATCTGATTTAATAGGCTTCAAGCATTCATCGGCACTCAGAAAAGAAATAGACTGCAGCACACGAATGTTGTCAGGTAAGCGTTGACGGAGTTGTTTTATGAGTTCAACCCTTTCAAATGTATTGTCCCTGTAACCCCGTTGCTATATATTATGGCTCGAAATTAGGAAAACTGAGTTTTCATGGACAGTCCAAAAGTATCCAGAAAGTCGCTAGATTTCTGTGGATATCTCTAGATTTGCGACAAGTCGCAAATCGCTCTAAAATGTCGCTAGAAAAAAACAAAAAGCTCTAGATCTAGCTACAAAGTCGCTAAGTTGGCAACTCTGATTGTGACGCCTTAAAATGCTTTCACGATTAAAACTTTCAACATAAACAGCGGTTTAAGTAGCGTCTCAGGCTTCTGAGTAAACGAGTAAAACGAGATTTAAAGATAATATCACGTCTTTTCACTCAGTATTGTTTCTAAAAAAAATCGGGGGGGGGGGGGGGTAGATTAGGACGGAAGTGTGGAGGTGGAAGTAGCTGTGGTGATGGGTCAGTCAACAGAGGTGCAAGAGAGAGGGGAATCTGTAGTTTAAGTCTACGCGCCACACACCACCGGTTTCATTTGGGTGTGTCAGCCTTCTGCAGCCCCATTCCCTCCCCCTAACACACACACACGCGGCAAAAGTGAATATAGTACAAGCTATGGATATAGAAGAAGAAAAAACATGCACATTGGAAACAAGAAGCAAAATTTTTTATTAAAAGAGCAGTTGTCATCATAGTTTTGGAGAAAAAGTGTGGGAAGTGATAATAAGAAACCAAAGAAGGGTGCACTAAGACATGCATTGTTGGTGGATTGGATTAAAAAAAAATAAAGCCCTGAATTATATAGTGTATTGTTTAGGTGTTTAAATAAGTATCAACAAATGAGACCAGCTTAGAATACCGCTAATCTGGCATCACTATTTAGACCCGGGAAAATGAAACCGGATGCGCCACAATGCATGAACGACAAATAATCTATATTTGCATCTATTTCACGCATGATTATACTTTACATAGACCAGTGAACATTATTTTTACATATTCGGCGTACAGAGTAATGGAGAGATTTTTGGTCCCGTTATTGACACATAGAGAGGTAAGGATGAACAGAGATAGGCCGTCACGCTGTCTGTGGTGCCGGTGGCGAAATTTTTTTTCCGAAGAGCTTCCGTCATCTTGAACAAGCGGCAGAGTCTCAGTGTTTGAAGCGCGGCACCATTGTACAATCAGCTGGTGGCAGCAAGAATTCGTTCTATCTTGGCCGTGCTGGTTAGGTTAGGTTATTATTTGTTTGTATTAATATCTATTACGTTAAGATTAAGCCAAGCATGAATGATCGTCTCTTATTCTCTCTTTCTTACGGAGTGTACAGTGGTGCCGCGCTTCAAACACTGCGACGGTGCCGCTTGTTCAAAATGACGGAAGCTCTTAGGAAAAAAATTCGCGTGCCGGTGTGAGGGATAGAAGACGACACATCACAAGGTTGACCCATGGGCACATCAGTACTAACACAAATTTAGTTATAAACTATAGATTCAGTTATTTGTTTTATGACGAAAGTAAGATAAAGGAGATATGTGGAAAATATATCTCAACATTATATATATATATATATATATATATATATATATATATATATATATATATATATATATATATATATACATATATATATATATATATATATATATATATATATATATATATATATATTACTGTATAGTGTGTGTGTGTGTGGAAAGTTTATTCATACTACTTTACTTGTTTATATACACGTGTTGATTATGGTTCCATAACTTAAATAAGAATAGAAATACATAGAAGAATTCCATACTTTGATCATGAAGGTCAGAGTAGGTCTCATAACAGTGGGAATAGACCGCACTGTATTGTTAAGACCTCGACCCACAAGGAAGCAGCGTGGCCAATACTACTGCACAGTAGGCCTACACTAATATTCAGTGACTAGACCGCGCGCCGCATTCCTTCACCAAGTCTTATACGCACGTTTAATGATCGTGCCTTAGCATTTACACACACTGATGAATTCGGCTGATGACCTTGTACACCTGCTAATTTCTTCACAGTAGATAAGTCAAATAGGATGCAGGGGATCTCTCCCGTTGCCAAATTGAGTGCCACCTGGGGTACCTGGCACTAGCACTGACACTGAATCCTGGCACCCTCGTGGGGTAGGTCTGGCTCGTAGAAAGTGTGTTTGAGCGAGAGGGAGAGTGTATGAGACAGGAAGAGTGTCAGAGTGTGAGCGAGAGGAAGAGTGTCTGAGAGTGTGAGCGAGAGGGAGAGTGTTTGAGAGAGGAAGAGTGTCTGAGAGTGTGAGCGAGAGGGAGAGTGTATGAGAGAGGAAGAGTGTCTGAGAGTGTGAGCGAGAGGGAGAGTGTATGAGAGAGGAAGAGTGTCTGAGAGTGTGAGCGAGAGGGAGAGTGTATGAGAGAGGAAGAGTGTATGAGAGAGGAAGAGTGTCTGAGAGTGTGAGCGAGAGGGAGAGTGTATGAGAGAGGAAGAGTGTCTGAGAGTGTGAACGAGAGGGAGTGTGTATGAGAGTGTGAGCGAGAGGGAGAGTATATGAGAGAGGAAGAGTGTCTGAGTGTGAGCGAGAGGAAGAGTGTATGAGAGAGGAAGAGTGTCTGAGAGTGTGAGCGAGAGGGAGTGTGCATGAGAGAGGAAGAGTGTCTGAGAGTGTGAGCGAGAGGGAGTGTGTATGAGAGAGGAAGAGTGTATGAGAGTGTGAGCGAGAGGGAGTGTGTATGAGAGAGGAAGAGTGTCTGAGAGTGTGAGCGAGAGGGAGTGTGCATGAGAGAGGAAGAGTGTCTGAGAGTGTGAGCGAGAGGGAGTGTGTATGAGAGAGGAAGAGTGTATGAGAGTGTGAGCGAGAGGGAGTGTGTATGAGAGAGGAAGAGTGTCTGAGAGTGTGAGCGAGAGGGAGTGTGTATGAGAGTGTGAGCGAGAGGGAGTGTGTATGAGAGAGGAAGAGTGTCAGAGAGTCCGAGCGAGAGGGAGAGTGTATGTTTGGGGAGAGGGGATTGAGAGGATGTAAAGGTTGAGGAGCTTGCCGACCTACATGTTAGGGATTACTGGAGGAAGCCCCAGCCACTCGCCCACCACAGACCCCACAGTGATATTAGTGAACCCTGAGTACTCCATCATCCGGATAACGTCAGTCATGGCTTATCTTTTCCGTTGTCGGGTGAAGTTTGGATCAACTTTTATCTTTTTCTCCTGAACTACATCCAAAATCTAGTCCACCTCCTTAACCTTCGACATAACATGGTGGGAAAACAGGTTTAATGATTGGTTATATGTGCATCATGGTGTTAGAGGCGCTGTCACAGGACTTTAGGAGTGGTCTGCCCTGAGAGTTGTTGTACACTGATAACTTAGTGCTGATAGCGGATACTATTGAAGAGGCAATGGAAGGATGGACTTGAGTCAAATGGCTTGAGCGTGAATGTGGACAAACAAAGGTATTGACTAGTGGTGTGGGTGAGGGACCCGTGCTGGAAAGTCGAAAATGGCCATTTGCTCTGTATGAAAGGTCTTGGCAGCAACTCAATAATCTGCAGCGAGTGTGGAAGGTGAGTACACAAGAAGTGCAGTGGTGTAAATGGCAGAATGTGGAAAGTTGCTGACTTTTAATTTTGTGTGTGTAGGTAATCATGTGGCCTTCGTAAGGCTGGAAAAACACAATATTGGAGTTATATCCTTGGGTTATGTTGATGAGTTATGCTACCTGGGTGACATGAACAGTGCTGGAGGTGGTGCTAAAACTAGTTCAGTTTCAAGAGTAAGAAGTGGGTAGAGAAAGTTTAGGGAGTTGCTGCATTTATTGATGTCAAGAGGACATTCTCTTCACATGAAAGGAAAGATGAATGCAACTGCTGTGAGAAGGTTGTTTTATGATAATGAAACATGCATGGGTATAGAGTACTAGTATAAGAGAGCTGAAATGAAAATGGTGAAGTGGATGTGTAATGTGACATTAAAAGATAGGAAACCTTGTTTAGAGCTAAGAGGGCGGCTGGGTATTGAGAGTATGGTCGAAGTTTTCCGTGGATGTAAGTTGAGGTGGTTTGGGCATGTAGAGAGAACGGATGAACCCAGCAGGGTCAAGAGGTGCATGACTCATGAGTAATATGTAGAGAGGAGAAGAGCCGGATATAGGTTGAGAATGACATGGAGATAGGTTTTAAGGAATAAAATCAGAGTTAAGAACCTAAGGAGAGAAGCTGCAAAAGGCCGTACAACATGGAGAGCAGCCACCAGGTTTTCGCGGCTAACCCACACAAGCGTGGAAAATGGCCTTAAACTTTGATGGTAATTATACATGTAAATATAAATGTTATGCCGACGAGCCAATACGCAGCACGATAGTGGGTGGCCAAAATTAAATACAGAAATGGAATTGTTTTTACTAGAGTGAGAAAGGATATACTGTATTATGTTGTGGTGTCAAAGAAGGAGTAACAATTGAGACCCTGCAATTTTGTGTTAATGAGGCAGAAAGTCATATCAGCAACCTGGGACTTGGTCACAATAGATATGTCGCCAAAGTAATTATACAGTAATTAAGAAGTATTACCTTTTTGACCATTGTGATATATATATATATATATATATATATATATATATATATATATATATATATATATATATATATATATATATACTATATATATACACACACACACACACTCTCTCTCTCTCTGTGTAGTCTAATCTAATCTGAAGTGTAAGCTTGTCGCCTTCGATAAACATACTGGAAGATGTGTAATGGATATAATGTCTTAAGTGAACAATATAAATCAACACGCTAACATATATCCTTAGTAATGATGAATGAAAAGTGTAATAATAAGAGTAATAATAATAAATACGGTACATAAGAAAGAAGTGAAGAAAGAGTAAACAGCGCTGGAAGGTTAGAAAGTGTCCTTGTGAAGGTGAAACTGTTGCTGACCCACCCAACTCTGTGCTCCGCCTCGCAGGAGGCAGTGAGGGCTCCGTTACGGCACCCTTGTCAAGGTCAAACTGTTCCTTACTAACTTCCTGCTAATGAGATGGAGAGGAGAGGGGAGGGGAGGTATAGGAGGGGGAGAGATTTGAACCCAGCACGCTTGCAAAAAAAAGCATGTTACTATGTTGTGCGATTTATTGTGGTTCTCACCTGTCGAATGCCAAGTTACTGGAATAATATAGATATCGTTTTGTCATCCTGCGTGTCGTAAAGCTTCTGCCAAGAGTTAGTAATGACAAGAAAAAGTAAACTGGTGGCAGGAAGTGAACGTGCATGCACCCGTGAGGGTTATGCCGAAGGAGTCATAAGAACATAAGGATGTAGGAAACTGCAGCGGGCCTATTGGCCCATACTGGGCAGTCCCATCTACACCCAACCCCTATCGCTCATATATCCATCCAACCTATGTTTGAAGCTATCCAGGATCTCTTGTTATAGTATTTTTTTTTTATCATCTCACTTAAAATATTTTAGAAAACCTTAAGTAAAGAGTCGGTAGGAAGTGCAAATATAAAGGTAAACCAAGTGGTGGGGGGGGGGGGGGGGTAAGGTGGGAGGCAAGGAATGTGCTGACTAGTGTAGTGCTGTGGTTCCCCCTCGCAACTCATGACAGCGCTAGATCATCCTGCCTCCGCTAGTAAACAGTTCATTGGAGTCTATCCCATTAGTTTTTTTTTCTTTTATTTAAAATTTTACAGTTTACATACATACATAAATATTGCATATTAATATTGGGATGACTTCTTTTAAAACACACTTGATCATCCATTTAATTTAATATATCCTGCTTTTAATAAAGTCTATAGTCTCCTTAACATTATAATTTTCCTTCCTACTTAACCACATACAGTAAAATTAAATGTAATCTGACATTAGCATGATCAATTGATCATTGTATTCTTATCCTCATTATTACTACAGTTAATATTAAACATTAAAAAATGCAGAAATAATTTGCTATTGACATTGCAGACTGTATTCAAGAAATTTTTAAACCATTTAATTATCTCTTTGTTATCGAAGCAGAAGTAAAATATATATAGTGGATATTCTACCTCACCACATCTTATACAACTAGCATCTTGTTTATGTTTAAAATTGTTCGTCTCTGATTTGTTGATAGAGATTCATGAATATACCTATATTTGAAACCTCTCTGGTGAGGATCCATATATTTACAGTCGACCCCATTAGTGGACACTCTATGATACGAGCTCTCTGATACACTCGTTCAGGGCTGGGTACTGGGTTTTCCGGTGCCAAAAAGAGGTTTGGCGCGAAGTTCGACCTTCCAGTTCGCAACCTTTGATTTTTTTAAAACACAAGTATAGTGTTGTAGCCCTTACCCCCACGCACCATTAATGCTGGGTGGAAGTGAAAAAGACAAATAAACATTGTATAATGTACATACCCCCTGTGTTGAACGTGCAGTATTATGTCACCTTCCGAATACTTTTACAAAATACTGAAGGACGATTATGTACGTTAAGACGTAATGCAAAGGCTGGTATTACCACTACAATGTCATGTGTCCGTATTACATCCCACCAGTTTTACTTGCACATGCCCAAGTGCTCTGCGAATCAATAAGGTCAGAGAAAGCAAGGCAGGAACTTCTGTTTTGCCATGATTTATTTTTCACCCTAGATTGGTAACATGATCAGTCTAAAGGGAACTTCTATTGGTTGAAGATGATACTGTAAACTGACACAAATGCAGGTAATAAGTACGTGTGCCAAGAGTGGAATAAGTGTTTGGTAATAGTTATGAAAATAAGAATACTATTAAATACTAATTATTGGCTGGTCAAAGCATTCACTGTAAAACAAGTTAATAGTAACACAATTGCTTAACTGACCCTTTTAAGTGGCTTGGTGAGGAAAGTGTTGTGTAGGTTAGCCCAGGGGTCACCGTGTACGCTCTGTGACCGACACTTACTATGCAGGGTTGCCAATGTACTAGGCGTGGCCGCACTGCTTGTAAACTTTGTGGTCAACCCGACTCCCACACCCTCTCTCACTACATCCTCACTTGCCCTATGACCTCCTACAGGTCCCCAGCCATTACCAACACCTCTTCCCTCCCAAACCAGATATCCTTCCTCCAAGTGACAGGCCTGGCACTTGACATTATTAGGGACCTGTCACACTTTGCTATAAACAGATAAATTGTACTGGGAATTTTCCCCCACACACTCATCATTCTGTCACTTTGTGTAACCTGCTGACAAAACCCATGACCCTTCAGGCATTTACGCCCTCAATGCATGAGTCATAAAGGAAAGCATGAACTCCGCATGCTTCCCAGATGGGCGCTGTAAACACTTCTGCGCTTCACCTTGCACAGGATGTAAGGGGGTGCCCAATAAACTAGCCCCCTCGGGGGCAATCTAAAAAAATAAAAATAAACTTGCTATGCACTTGCCTCATTCACTCACTTATTCACTAAAAGCAGACTTTTTTATGATGCATATTGTTATATGACATTAGCTACTAGCAGGATTTAAAATTTTACTCTTAAAAACATTTGGTGGAGAGGGTGAGGAGTAAGAAACCGCGAATGTTGTAATAGTGATGACGTCTAGAAAACCGTTTCACCTTGACTTATACTGGACGCCCAGGTGACAGGACGCCTGGCCCAGACCCTGCCACTATATTACTACGCTTCATCTCCCCTTATATTTACCTCTCTTACCTACCAGCTCTTGCCAACTTACCCAGGGGGCGACAAGCCTTGTCACAAGACAATACAGTCAGACATTAAAACAATGTCACTCGTGTCTGCAGGACACTCTGTGACTTCTGATGTGGAGACAATATTAATATGATTTAAGGACAAAGGGAGTTAGCACCCACCAAATCGCGGGTACCATACAAGAATTAAATCTAAATTACTGTGAATAAGTAGGTGGTGACATATAGTGGCTAGTGACTCCCTGTGGTAGGTGGTCACGGACAGTGGGACAGTCAAGGCAGTAGTGTTTTAACTGTCGAATGGTTCAACAGTTAAATGACGTCACTTCTTAAGGGTGAGAGAAACCCACAACGTAGACTCATTCAACGTTTATTGATTGATGTGGTCAAAACCTGGAAAAGTGAGACATTCGTTAACTACTGATTACATTCCATTACATTATACGTCGGTTAGTAAAGACACTATTCTGTATAGTTATTATCCAAATTCCCTTACACTATGCACGTATTTAGTTCACAACATTTCACCATAATACAAACAATCACTGTGTTCTTTCACTCATGTGTGCGGGCTTATAGCTCCTCTTAACCCCTAGTATCACTCCAAGTAACTCCTGGTCATAGCTAGTGTGTGTACACTCAAAGTGGCTGGACGATACTGTCAGCCAGAGGCGTCCTGAGCCCCTATCTATGGTCATAACGAAAAAAACTTGAGCGTCCACAAACATCAAACATCAGGCGAGGTCACAGGTCGCATGGCCAGATGGGTTCAGAGGTCGCTGCATCCTGGTGCCCCCCCCCCCCCCCCCCCAGTAGATGCTGATGAATGTTGCCACATCCTAGTGAAACGATTCCCCTTATACGCTGACATCGAAGATGCGTGTGACTTTAATTTTAGTATACTGTACTGTACTCAGTATGTGTCGACATTACCGGGGGAACACCCCACAAACTGCTGTCATTGTCAAGTGGAAGGGAAGGGAATGCCCAACCACTGTGGAGGCCCACCCAATCCTCCCTCCACTTTATACAGAACCCTATCATCCTTGGCCTGCTTTTTGTGTTATCTGTTCTCATTGGGGTGACACTTTCACTGCCTGCTGCTGACGTGATCGTCCCAGATGTCACTTCTGTTCAAGTAACCATAGCTCCGCTGCCTGTGCCCAGAAAATCAAAGGCCACCTTAATAGGGGTGGTGTGGGCTATGTAGTTGATCCCAGGTGTTGTAACTGTGGCGGCCTGCACAATGCTGACTCACGGCAATGCCCCAATCGCCCATCTGTCCCAGGGGAAAAACCTCCCCGAAGGCCGCGTCTGCCACAACGCCTCCCCTCTGTCTCCAGCAACGCCTTCTTCAACAACACCTGCCCCTGCCTGGCCTCACCTGGCTGCAACACAGCAGTCCCGGCCTTCTCCTAACTCAATTACTACTGGGCCTCCTCCCTCTACTCTGACGCTGTCAGGCCTTATGCTCCCACTGGTGCCCCCCCCCCCCCACAACCCCCCTCCGGTGACACGACACAGATCATATTCCTCTTCCACGAATTTACGAACCTTATTGAAAAACTCTTCGTTACATCCTGTAATACCATCTCCGACCTACTCTTGCCCTCTGTTGCCACCCAGTCACTCCTCTCTTCTGGTTTGACACAAGCTGGTAGTACCCCTGTGAGCCCCCCAGCTCACGGCCTACTTCACCGCCGGCGACCTTCACTACTGGGCCTGCCCTGGTGTGTCCTACTGCCCCTGAGCGAAGTCCTGCCTCATCTTCATGACACGTGGTGCCTCAACCTGTCCTCCACCCACAACAAGCCGTGCCCTCTACTGTGTCTGTTCTGTCTCCACCAGGGCTACCTATTGGACCCGAGGACACCACCCCCGGTTACCCGTACCCCACCGGCAAGTCGAGCACACGCCATCACAATCACACTAAAAGGTATGTCCCTCAATATTGTCAATGCCTATGTGCCTCCCTCCACCGCTACTGTACCTGTCCTACCACACCATATCACCTCCACCCCCACTGTACTTCGCCACGCCTAGTACATTGGCAACCCTGAGCCTGGCAGCACTGTTTGTGAACTTTGTGGTCAACCTGACTCTCACACCCTCTCTCACTACATCCTCACTTGCCCTATGACCTCCTCCTACAGGTCCCCAGCCGCTACCAACACCTCTTCCCTCCCTAACCAGATATCCTTCCTCCAAGTGACAGGCCTGGCACTTGACATTATTAGGGACCTGCCACACTTTGCCATAAACAGATAAATTGTACCGAGAATTTTCCCCCACACACTCATCAGTCTGTCACTTTATGACCGTTCAGGCTTTTATGCCCTTAATGCATGAGTCATAAAGGCAAGCATGAACTCAACATGCTTCCCAGATGGACGCTGTAAACGCTTCTGCGCTTCACCTTGTAAGGGGGTGCCCAATAAACTAGCCCCTTCGGAGGCAATCTAAAAAATCTAAAAGACGGCGATAGCAAGTGTTGAACAGTCTTAGCATTGGGACAGTTACAGAGTTTACAGGAAGAGAAGTGCGGGTCATCCCCCGCCTTACATACTTGCCAGATAAGTCTGCATCCTAACCCAATGCGACAGAGACAGCATTATGTCCACGTCGACGATGCTTATGTGGATAAGGAAGAGTGATCATAGTGTTGGACAGATATACTTTCAGCCCATTCACTATGCCTGTGATAGATTGTTGGGAGAAGAGTGGTTGAACATATTCTCTTTCGGTAGCAGAGGAAGGAGGGTGTAGCCCCAGCACCAGGGAGGTTCTAATGACATGAGAATAATGGGGGGGGGGGGGGGGCAAGGTGGGGAGAGAGAAGACATTTGACACTGAAGCAGGAGACATGAGCGTATATTCTCTCAACAAGGGAAGGAAGGTTGAGTTCAGTATACGTTGACTATCCTGGTGGAGGTGGAAGAACCCAGGATAAATCTCATGACTGTTTTGAAACTTTTCAGGGGGATCTAGAGATATTTTGGAGAGTTGATATAGAGCAGGAGGAAGGTAGTCAACAACAGATTGGTTAAACATAATGTAAACAGTTCTGGCTTCAGGGATAAAATTCCCAGAAGCATTGTTGGGGAGCCACATAAAGAGGGGTTAGATGCTGTTGCAGTCGATCTATGAGGTCCCGAACGATGGGATGGACATGTTGTCATACAGGTGTAGCTGGAGTAATCCGTACAGGTGCACCCAGGTAGATGTACTATATACACGAAAGGATAACACTGTCTCCCACAAGGAATTCTGGGAGTGTCCCGGGGTTGCAATGAGAGAAGATCCTATTCCTGTCTGGGGAGAGGATGAGACAACAAGCAGAAGATAACGCTGAGAATGAGTTGAGGGTTGAAGATCTTCCGGCGACTCAGAGTGAATGCAGATACCTGTGTAACAGTTAACTGTGGTACTGGGAATGTCAGGGAAAAAATAAAGTCGGCAATGCATAAGGACATTAAAAAGAAGTACCAAGATTGAAGTGTTTTGTGGAGCTACAGGTCTCTTTTAAAGAAGACATGGGAGGTTCTGTTCCTGAGATATCCACGAATCCATCTTAAGAAATTACCTTAACACTGAGGCTACTGGCTGATTGAGGATAATATCAAAGGCTTTTAATAAAGGTCGATGAAGGCTACGACACTCATGGGGGAGACGCAAGTATAGAGTTCCATGAGACAGTGATGCATTCCCTGTTGTGGTAAGAAACCATATAAGCTGGGTGAGAGTTTGTCCTCCAGCTGAAACATGGGACAGGTAAGGAGAATGTGTTCCATCACCTTGCTGAAGCAAGAGGTGAGGGAAATGGGTCTGAATTTGGAAGTGTCACATTTTGGAATGGGTGTTATTGTGCTAGAGGTCCAGGCATTGGGTACATACCCTGTGTGGAGACAGAGATTGTAAAGCAGGAGGGGGAGGAGGTTGCCGAGGACTTTCAGGAGGAGAATTGAGTAGGTGACATCTTTATCACTGGGGGCTGTTGCCTTACCCCGAATGAGGGCACTGCGGAGTTCCTCCATAGTTATCTCCGTATCTTCTTCATCGGCCTTCAGCAATGGTGCCATGATGCGGAGGACGTGGAGATTTGACTGGGAGGTGAGGTCCTCTTGAATGTGCTCCGGGAGATTATGAGCTTGGGATTGTTCAGACCGTGTTTCAATAAGTTCTTGTGCGTACTCTGCAGAGCTGTGGTGAAGGGAACTAGAGGACTTTTTCTTGACCACCTTGTTATGAGGTGCTACATGACCTCCCCCCCCACACTCGCCTTTTTTCCTGCCTGTAGGATATGTTGATCAAGGGTCCAGGCATAGTCTTCGTAGTGACGTTTGATGTGTGGCCAAGAAACATAGTGACTGGAAGTTATATGTGGAGTTCACCAGGGAGGAGAATAATTTCTCTGGCGACTCTAAATCGAATGTGTGGAGGTTAAACATGTACGAGATGTAGGTAGGGCAGTACTTCGAAGGGATGATAATACAGGTACAACTCTGGATAAGGAGTGGTCCAGCTGGGAGTGAGTAATGGAGTCTGAGGCCACGTGGTCGGATGTAAAGATGTGATCAGGAGTAACTCCTGAGAGTGGCATCACCAATATCCCAGGGAAATAGAAGACGAATCCCATTTTGGTTGGGATTAGGAGAGAGGTCCCCAAGCTCAGGGTGTCAAACATTGAAATCTCCCATGTAGATCATGCCAAAGACTGGAGGAGTAGGGAAGAGAGAGATTTATCCTGACTGGCAGGGTAGACATTAATACATAAACGTATCTTGGCTTCACCCACTGCTATCTCAAAAAGCTGGAAGGTCATATTGTCATCCTCAGCGCAGCAAAGAAGTCGATGTGGTATGGAGGAGCAGACATAGCTGATGAGACCATTACTGGCAAGATGAACAAAGGGAATGTAGCCAGTAAGTGGATGATGGTGAGAAACATAACCTTTTAGTGCAGCCAGTTTTGTATTTTTTCTGCTTCCATAGGCATTTCATGAGATAATGTGAAGTGGTATCTGGTTATCGAACTTGACGTTTACCGACATGATGACCTGTTGAGTTTCACAAGAGGGGCAAGAGTGTTTTCAGTACTGTATTGGTATGCCTGCTTCCCAGACCACCAATGCAAGTTTCAATGGCAAGTGAGGTATACTGAGACATCGAAGAGTTGACAGCATCACAGAGGGCAAGAACTTCGACGGAATCGGGAATAGTAGCGGTGACAGGTGGTGTGGCGCCCTGTGGCAAAGATGCGGGTGCACAAGGACCCCACCAGCGACACATCAGGCGGCATTGGTGGCGAGGCTGGAGCGGTGGACTGGTGTCTTGTGCAACCGTGTCAGCGTGCCAGACATTGACTCCTCGTTCATGGCAGAGAGGCATATATGACTGATTCCCCAGCACCTGAAGCACCATGGTTGTTTGGTCTTCATTCTGCGTAGTTCACAGAATGGGAGACACGGGAAGAAGCCTGGTGTGTGGGATGGGGGGGGGGGGCGTCTGGAAGACTCCAGACAACAAGCCAGTTGATGGGTTTACCATTCTGATGGAATTGACAGGACAAGCAGAGTGGATACTGGGAATTTCTTTGGCAAGGGAAAGATCAATGCACATAGGATAGCGAGTGAGCAGGTAGCTAGGGAATTTGCGAGGCCTGTTGGGTTAATCCTGAACATTGAAGAGCAGGGACAGGAACTCGCCAGTCTTAACCTTATCTATGATGTCTGTGTATCATCTAGAGATGTAGATGAAGCAAGAGGTAACAGCAGACATTTTGACCCCAGCAAAGTCCTAGTCCAGGTGAAAGGTCCTGGTGACCTCGGCTAGCCAGCATATTTTTGTATAAATGGAGGGGTTTCCTTTGAATAGGTGTTTCATGGAGTCTGCTCAGGGAGCAAAAGTCGGATGTAAAGGAGCGAGCTGGGAAGCAGCCAGAGAGGAAGTGGCCCTAGAGATGTGCTTAGAAACTGTATGTGGTCAGGTAGGTTGCATGTTCCCGGTCTGGGGGCTTCCTGTGCTGAAGTGCAAGAGAGAGGAAGTGGCCCGAGAGATGTGCTTAGAAACTGTATGTGGTCAGGTGGGTTGCGTGTTCCCGGTCTGGGGGCTTCCTGTGCTGAAGTGCAAGAGGGTTGATATGAAGGAGCCACGTGTTGAGAAGCAGAAGCCTCTGTATTCTTGGGGGTTTGGGGGGCAGGAAATGGAGATTCTCTGTCAATGTCTGAAGTGGACTCCAAGGGGCATTTGGTGGTTAGAGGCATGGTGGCTAAGCAAAGCAGGAGGGGGCCAAACTTCCCCAGAGGGCTTATCCTTGTCACTTAGCGCTAGGTCGGCCTCCAGGTTGACAAGGGTGGCGGGTCCAGAGTACTCCATAATGCCCTTGGACACCTTGACGGGAAGAACTCAGAGTGGTGGCAACAACGTCACCACAGCGTCACTGCCCTCTCACACAGTGCTGGAGTAGGGTAGAGGTGTTGGGGGTGGTTGGGTAGTTTGGCAAATAAGTCACTACCACGTCACTCTCTTCGCACTGTGCATTCACAGATGTGAAAACAACCAACCAAAGGGTCCAGGCAGAAAGTCCAGATATTTTATCTAAAATTCTAAGTCCAGAAACTTGAAATTTCATAAGTGACACTGTGCTGATAACTGGGTCTTACTGTAGTTCTCTGCGCAGACTAGAGGTAAGCGACTCACTAGATTTGTCAGAATTGATGTTTCACAGAGCACATGTATGTCATCATCTGATATCACTCGGCACAGTATGTAATTTAACACGTGAATCATCGCTCTACAACTGGTCGTATTTATTACTACCTCGTCTCTTTTCGTAAAATATATATATATATATATATATATATATATATATATATATATATATATATATATATATATATATATATATATATATATATATATATATTGATAAAATCACACGGGAAAATGGAAACAACGGAGCACCTTACCTTTCGTCTTTATTCAAGACATCTTCAGAGGCAACTGGATTACATGGACAGAGAGAGGCTTAAATATACAGGATGACCTTAAAAACATGAGGTCAGGTCATAATGATGTCATCCACTAATCCCCACACCAACACACAAGTAGAGGAGCTTAAGAGAAGGGGGGTGACGTGACTAGTCAGGTCAGGTCAAAAATAAGGGACCCACAAAATAATTATCATACATCTAGATCAAAGGTTTTCAAAGCATTTTTAACCTTGGGCCACTGACAAATAAATTTATGTAACATATTATCAGTTTTGAACTGACCATCACTAAGGTTTATTGATTTTAATTCCTTAATCAAACTAGCTTCAACCAGAAGTCTTTCTGTGACACAAGATGATTTAAATACTTCTAAGCTTTTTTCCCAAGCAATGGGGTGATTATTATTCCTAACATGAACGAACACGGCACTGCTTTCAGATGCTGTTCTGAAATTTGTATGTCTAATGCAAAATCTATGATGTTTATATTCAAAATGATCATCAAATTGTAAGAATTCCAGCAATGTAAATTATATTCTGGCCGGGTAATTTGTATGAATTTTATGAGCTAAAAAAAAAAAAAAAAAAATTATACTTCACTCGTATATGGGAAGATGAACCGCGTAAAGTGAAAGTTCGGTTCTGGCGAGGCACCGCGTATATGAGAAATCGCGTAAAGTGAAACCGCGTAAAGCGGGGTACAACTGTGTGTGTGTGTATATATATATATGCAAGTAAATCACTGTAGGTGCGCGTGATCTAGGTATATGCTGATAACCACCAGGAAAGAAGAAAACACGAAGTTCCCAAGCGCTTTCGTGTAATTCACATCTTCAGGGGTGAGTACAGACTAGATAGAGTAATGCAAAACAAGATGAGTATATACAGAGGAGGGTGAGACCAGGTCTCACCCTCCTCTGTATATATTCACCTTGTTTTGCATTACTCTATCTAGTCTGTACTCACCCCTGAAGATGTGAATTACACGAAAGCGCTTGGGAACTTCGTGTTTTCTTCTTTCCTGGCGGTTATCAGCATATATATATATATATATATATATATATATATATATATATATATATATATATATATATATATATATATATATATAACAAAGTCTAGGACTGCTTTTGTATCCTGGTGGTCCAGCGGTTAGCGTTCCCCGGTCATAGTCATAGGCTTGTGGGCCGTGGGTTCGAATCCTGGCGGGTTGAGGTGTTGATTGTATGTAGAAGTCCGCGTGCTTTATTGGGCTAATGAAATATATATGGATCCTCGTGTTTCGAAGCCGGATTTGATAAAACGTTACTCTGACCACCTAAGTGGTACGGGTGGTCCCCATTAGAGGTTCACGGCGCCATAAGCTCGTTGAACAGGCTTTGTGTGAAATATAACAAAGTCTAGGACTGCTTTTGTATCCTGGTGGTCCAGCGGTTAGCGTTCCCTGGTCATAGTCATAGGCTTGTGGGCCATGGGTTCGAATCCTGGCGGGTTGAGGTGTTGATTATATATATATATATATATATATATATATATATATATATATATATATATATATATATATACCCCGACTTACGACGGGGTTAGGGACCCAAATCCAGGCCGTAAGTCCGACATAGATTAAAAAAAAAAAAAAAAAAAAAAAAAAAAAAAAAAAAAATTAAATAAATAATCTACAATGAAATACAGTACAGTAAAAGTAATGAATATTGAGGAATGGATACAGTACAGTAAAAGTAATAAATAATAAGGAATGGATACAGTGTGACTGAGCACTTACCTTTAATGTAGTCAGCTGAATGCACATGGGGCCCCCATAATTTTCTAATTATACATGGAGACTACATTAACTGGAAACGTTTCGGTGTAGAAGATGCGTGTGTCATTTGAAGAAATTTTTTTTTTTTTTTTTTTTTTTTTTTTTTTTTTTTTTTTTTAATAAAAAATCTGCGGCGGTCGTAAGTCCCGACGGTCGTAAGTTGAAGCAGTCGTAAGTCGGGGTCTAGGTGTATATATATATATATATATATATATATATATATTTCATTAACCCAATTAACATGCGGACTTCTACATACAATCAACACCTCAACCCGCCAGGATTCTAACCCACGGCCCACGAGCACATGACTGTGACCGGGGAACGCTAACTGCTCGACCACCAGGATACTAAAAGCAGTCCTAGACTCTGTTATATTTCACACAAAGCCTGTTCAACGAGTTTATGGAGCCGTGAACCTCTAATGGGGAAGTCCGCGTGTTTATTGAGCTAGTGAAATATATATGGATCCTCGTGTTTCGAAGCTGGATTTGGTAAAACGTTGCTCTGACCACCTACGTGATACGGGAACAGGTAGTTCTGCTATAACGCGATAATTGTGTTCATGTAAAATATCGTGTTATAGAAAATCGTGTAATAGAAATAACAGGGTTTATGGAGAAAATAGGGTTAGGTGCAGATTACTCGAAATCGAAAAAATTTAGTAGTTAGCCTAACACAAAGGATAGCACAGTCTAAATAAATGTTACATTCATATCTAATAATGAAATCATACAGTAAATGTAACACTTTAACTTGAAAAAATATGAATGTAACTTGATGGGGAAGAAGGGTGATTTTGAGGTTGATAACATCGAGCTTCTCTTCAAGTGTTACAGTGGGGTATGCTATAACGAATCTAATTGGTTCTAGAACCTCGTTCGTTATAGCATTCGTTCGTTATAGGATTAATCCGTTCCAGGCCCCCAAATACAACCACTTAACACTGAAAAATTTCTGTGGAAATTGTAAAAAATATGGTACTTTATCTTACCTTAGTGTTGTTCAGCATACAGGACAGGAGGCAGAGGGGGAGGGGGGAGGAGAGAATTATGGAGAAGAGTTGGAAGGAGAGGAGTCATCCTTCCTAGCCCTCTTTGGTGACTGTCTCACAGGCACTTTGTTTATTTATAATTTCTTTCTTAATTTTAAGGATTATTAGCTTTCTCACTCGCTTTTGACGATTCAGTGTTATAATTGTACACTTGCATAACAAAATAGTTATAAAAATAACACGAATTTCCACATCAAAAGACGAAATTTCAACATTAACAGTGGTGCACTAACTACACAATAAACCAATATGGCGCCCGACGCTCATGCTGTGAGCCGCGGTACAACAATATTCATGCGCCAGACGAAATAGTCCCGTATTCATCCGCGTTCGTTGTAGGAGTTGTGTTCGTTATAGCATTCTCAATTTGATAGGTAAAATCATTCGTTATAGGAATATTCGTAGTAGAATCCGTTCGTTATAGCATACCCCACTGTATATCCTTTCTTTTACGATCATCACCGGGAATTCTATCACCAGAACGCTTCTTGGAGATATTCTTCTTTACCATATTCACAATTAATACCACAAAATTGGAGAAATAGTAAGCAAAAATCGCGTTATAGCAAACAAGCGTTCGCGTTATACAAATATCGTTCCTAATTCATAAATCGCGTTAGAGCAAATTCGCTTTATCAAAACACGCGTTATAACAGAACTCACTGTAGTCCCCATTAGAGGTTGACGGCGCCATAAGCTCGTTGAACAGGCTTTGTGTGAAATATAACAGAGTCTAGGACTGCTTTTAGTATCCTGGTGGTCCAGCGGTTCGCTTTCCCCGGTCACAGTCATGTGCTCGTGGGCCGTGGGTTCGAATCCTGTCGGGTTGAGGTGTTGATTGTATATATATACAGTATATATAAAAGTATCACCAACCTGGCATTGTCGTTGTTGGTAAGTAAAATTTTTGCATTTAACCTTGCAATTTTAAACGGAAGCTTTTGCATTCTGCTTGTGGTTTAATTATTGTCCATTGATGCAACCATGCAGTGGGGAAGGGGAGGAAGGGGTGTTGATATGCTACCGTCCAATTCATATTGGTTAGCATGATTAGACAAAATATTATTCGAGTATATCTGGGGTAGAGCAGTTGAGTTTTGTCATATCTTTTGTGTATTTTTGGAGTCTGATTAGATCCTCAAGGTGTTAAGTAGATTTTTGCTGCCATTTTGGGCATGTGGGTCTCACCAATACAACTATTATTTTCTCATCATCTATCAGTTACTGTACTTTGCTCTCAATATAAACTACTACTTTTTTTTAAATATATATACCGTACAGTCAGTTCTGCTATAACGCGATAGTTGTGTTCTTGTAAAACATCGTGTTATAGAAATTCACATAATAGAAATAATAGGGCTTATGGAGAAAATAGGGTTAGGTGCAGATTACTACTAGAAAATAAAAAAAAATTTAGTAGTGAGCCTAACACAAAGGATAGCACAGTCTAAATAAATGTTTCATTCATATCTAATAATGAAATCATACAGTAAATGTAACACTTTACCTTGAAAAAATATGAATATAACTTGATGGGGGAGAAGGGTGATTTTGAGGTTGATAACATCGAGCTTCTCTTCAAGGGTTATAGCCTTTCTTTTACGATCATCACCGGGAATGCAATCACCAGAACGCTTCTTGGAGATATTCTTCTTCACCATATTCACAGTTAATACCACAAAATTGGAGAAATAGTAAGCAAAAATCGCGTTACAGCAAACAAGCGTTCGCGTTATACAAATATCGTTCCTCTATTTATAAATCGCGTTAGAGCCCATTCGCGTTGTCAAAACACGTGTTATAGCAGAACTAACTGTAGCTTCATTAATTTAATTTTTGGCTGCCTGACTGGTATATATTTTTTCAACACCTTTTCATGAGGAGTTTAATTTATTATTCAGTGCCATGCTTGCTACAAATCATATAAAGTTATTCAGTGAATACTATTGCAGTACTGTACTGTATTGAAGTTAAGCTAGAATTTTGTACATAAAGTACTGTATTATGATAATGTACTGTACTGTACTACCTATTCATTTTGACAATGAATAACATCCTTAACTTGTAATGAGTGTGAAAACTTAAATTAGTTTTTTTTGATGTTTGCAGGTAACACATGACCACAATGATCTTCAGAAAGAGGAACAGAACATCATATGTGGCGCCCTGGAGCTGCACAAGAAGACTGTTGGAGAGGTTATGACCAAACTCGATGATGTCTTTATGCTTAGTGTTGACACCATTCTAGACTTTAATTCCATCAATGACATAATGCAGCAAGGTAAATAGCATAAAAAACAAAAGTTTTAACACAAAAACCAAAAATCACCTCTGGAAAATCACACATTCTGAGTAATTAACATTAAAAAGCCTATTAAATTTCTCCAAGAGTCATGAAGAAAAGTATACCAGTATACCAAATATTTTTTTCTTTTTATCACAGATCCTTAATCAGCTTGTGGAGGACTATTATACCCATTACCTTTGTATACTGGCCTGAGACTTTTAACAAAGATAAATCTTATGACCCAAAAATGTGCAGAGTAATTAGCAAATAGCAATGGTAATTACTCAGCATCTCTGACTTTTATGGTGATTTATCAGCACAGTATAATACAGTGCTTAAAAAAATATGCGACTTAAGTGCAATTTCAACTCGACAGTATTCTGGGTTGCTTACTTAGCTACCACTACCATTTGTCACTTCCAAAGTAAATACCGGTACTACAGTACTGTACCACATCTTTCATAATTGTTGTTTATCTCACTGATTATATGAAGCTTGTAAGGGAATAAAACCACAACTTTAATTTCCTTGTGCAATACTGTACTGTTAAATGGTCTAGTATGATGCAAATGTAATTGTTACTACTAATGCTGCCTCCCCCCCCCCCCCCCTGTATTTTGCTAAGTGGCTTTTTTTCATTATATTGTATTGTCTAGTAGCCAGTCACAAACCCACACTAGAAAATTTACATTTAGGCATGAAAAAGATAAACAATACCACCATTTGATTTGGAGACGTTAAACAATACGTGTACGTACACTGTACAGTACAGCTCCTCTATTTGTACAAGAAAATGTAAAAATAAGAGGTATGGTACAGTACATGTTCTATTTTTATTAGTGTATAGTACAAAAATCTGTCCTGTATTTGGATATTGGAAACTTTATTGATGAAAGTAAAAAAAAAAAAGTTGTAATACCTGTATACAGTATTGTACAATGCTGTAACTAAGGAACTGATACTGTACAGCTTTTTCCTTCATACTTTACAGGAAACTAATTTTACACTTCATTTTTCAGGATATTCTCGTGTACCCGTGTATGATGGAGAACGTACAAATATTATAGCAGTTTTATTCATCAAGGATCTAGCGTTCATTGACCCAGATGATAACACACCTCTCAAGACACTGTGTCAGTTCTACCAGAATCCCTGCAACTTTGTTTTTGTTGACACTACATTGGATGTCATGTTTAAAGAATTTAAAGAAGGTTTGTTTTCTCATTTTCTACATCTAGTAATATTGTAATTTGATGATGTACAGGGACTTTCATTATTATTTTCACCATTGTTTTTAATTTTATGTATTGCAAGAGGTCAACAAAATTTTTAGTCTTTTTCAACATTTGTGAGGTCTTATTTTATTTACATTATGGCACATTTTTATATTTATTGTACAGTACAGTAAAGCCTCGAATAATGACGGTAATGTGTCCTCCAATATTGCAGTGTATGGTGAATCATCGTATCTTTTGCGTGGCTTTATACAGTACTACCCTCTTTTCCCCCCAAAGCAATACAATTAATGAAAATTGCAAACAATATTCCTTAAATAATGTTTCTGAATGCACCTTGTATAATATAAATGAATAATAATATGGTCACACAAGAGGAGATGGGACGCCATTGTTTTCGTTTGTGTTTACAGCTGGGAGTCCGGGACGATAGTTCTACACGAGAAAATTAAGAAAATAAGACCAGGTGCTCTTCATTTTTTTTTACAGTAATTTTTAGTTTTTTTTTATAATACATATCAGGATTTAGTTATTATTTATATGGAGATTTAATTTAATTTTATTTTTGTTATATTTTGGTCGTAAATGTGAATGAAATAAGGAAATAAATTGAATTGGGTTCTAAATTAGCTAGGATCTTAAATATGAAAAGTTGTTGGTCGAACCGTTGTTATCGGAGGCTTTACTAATGTTTTTATTAAAGAAAGTGTATTACAGTAGGGTCGGGATACATTGTGAGATAGGGTCCAACGATGTTTGCTATATACCGTATATACTCGTGTATAGTTAGAGTTTTTAAGACCAAATTTTTAGGCAAAAAATTGGGGGTCGACCTATACATGGGTAATAGTTTCATTAGGTTGAATCCGTGCATGATGGGAAGGGCTAGGAGCAACTTTTAGCTTTAGACATGAAAAATATATACCAGTTACTGCCAGTAAACAATGGAAACATAAAATATGTACTAATTAGTAATGAAAAGCTGTGCAATGCCTTCAGCAGATGAAGCTCACCAACTTACAATAGGTTAACTTACCTTATAATGTGCTTTCAGTAGTCTATGTTGAAGTTGAACCTGATGACATCGTCATCCGAGTAAAAACTCGCACAGTATTCATTGACTGTCCTTATGTTTTAGACTTTACCACCATTGGTGAATAGAATTTTAGTTTTACATTCGTAAATATTATTTAAAATAATATATGAACAGTAAATAAGTGTTGCTTTCATATTCATATGTAGAGAAATGACGATATGTTTTCACTTGTACGCACTTACTGTTCATACGTTGGCGTTCTCAATCGTCGCACCTTATTATCATTAAATAGCATTACATTAAAACATACATACAGGTATTCAATTTTTTTTAAAATTAAGTTTTTTACAGCTACAACCAGGGTCTTATTTTCTTCAGTTTCTTATGTAGAACCATCGCCACTCACGAAAACAATGCTGTCTTGTCTCCTCATGTGTGTTTTAATATTCTACTTACAGTATAGTCTCGATTTACGCGGTCAATTAAACCCGTGGAGGTCCGCGTAAAACGAGGACGCGTAAACGAAATAACAGAACGTAGGGGATTAATTGAAGTAGAGACTGGGCCGACCCCCAAACTACACTTTTTCCGACACAATACGTCCGTTGTAGTAAAAAGAACATCTTGATTTTATGATGGTATGGACACACACATGATATATAAGATAAATATCAATAAGAGAATAATATACTGTACAGGTATAAGAGAAATATCAAGGTTTTTAACACTTACGTCAGTAGAAGAGATGGCTAGGCACATGGGGATGGCGGCTGGTTCTGAGGCAGAGGGCAGATTAGTGGCCCTCAGGTGAATCACTTGTATCACTATCCACCACAGAGGTTAGCAGGGCCTCCCTGACAAACCCCTCAAAGTCCATATTGTCACTGTCACTATCACTGACTTGGGCTGGCTGTGGTTGTGGTGGGTTGCGGGCGAAGAACTCGGTAATGTTACGTTGACGGCTAGCATTGATGTCGGTGTGATACATCTGGATATACGGCTCCATAGATTGCAACAGAAGGTTATTGGAGACTTCGTATCGGTGATTCACTGGGTCTTTGGAAAGGATGAGCTTGAGTTTCTGGACAAACTCGATGGCCTCCTTTACATCACCATGTGTTAACTTCTGTTCTTCTTGTTCTGCCGTACCACCTCCCTCCTCACTGACGTCATCATCTTCCAACATCTCGTGGGCAGTCACCTCAGGTTGCCTGATTACCTCCAGGATGTCGTCGTTGGTGGTCTCGGAGAAGCCTGCAGCTCTTAACACTCTGTGCAGCCTCTCTTGCAATGTCCAATGCCACAGCAACACACTGAGCCTCTCCAGCCACGGCTTGACTCTGCCTCCCACCTGGGATACCCTGCAACACATGCCGCCACGCGTGACGAATCGTTGCCACAGACAGCTGCCCCCCATGCCTCCACCAAGAAATCAACAGCTTTCTTCACGTTGAACATCTTCCAAAACTGTTTGACTCGCACTTCATGCTCTGCCAACTCATGTTCTGGATCCTCGCTCTCGTTATCGGTGCCACTCAGAAGGTTACGCAATTCATCCTTGGTGTTGGTCAAGTCTTTCAGGAGCCGAAACTTCTTTGCGGAGAAAGCAGCCTTGACGTTACATATCCACTCCTGATCCATGGGCTGGATTAACGACGTAGTGTGGGGGGGAAGGAAGACCACGTTTACATTGGGGTGACGATCCAACAGTAGGGGCGAGTGTCCTGGTTCATTGTCAAGGAGCAACAAAATGTTGAATGGCACATTATTTTGCGCGCAGAATTTCTTCACGTCAGGAACGAAACACTCGTCAAACCAGGAGAGGGACAGACCAGTGAACATCCATGCCTTCCTTGAGGTTAGCCATGTTTTTGTAGGCTTGCGGGCTGTGTGGATCACAGACAACTTGAGCTTACAGGTGCCGGAGGCATTGGTGGTGAACAGGACAGTGATGCGCTCCTTCTGCAACTTCCAGCCCCTACACTTGCTGGCAGACTTGACTACGAATGTCTTGGAAGGTAATTTCTTCCAAAAGTGCCCGGATTCATCCATGTTGAACACCTGGTCGTCGGTGTACTGTCCTTCCTCCATAATTTCTCGTAAGAATGGAGGAAAATCCATCGCCGCAGCACGGTCAGCACTCGCTCCTTCACCAACAATTTCAACAATCGTGATCTTGTTACGACGTTTTTAAACCCTTGCATCCACCCAGCGGAAGCAGTGAAGGGTTTGGGCTCTGCAATTCCCATCTTTCGCGCCACTGATACGTACAGTTCTCTCGCGTAGTCCTGCACTGCCCGAGTGTCGACCGCCATATTCCTTCTCGCCTGACGAATCAAGTAGCTCACCAATAAATTCTCCATCTTGAGCAGCACCTTATTCTGACAATACTTGACCCTCGAGGCACCTGCAGACTTTGTGATGTTCATGTGTTCTTTTATCTTGGCGGCATCCTTCTTGAAGGTGAGGATTGTAGATTTGTTAACGCCATGCTGTCGCGCCAGATCGACCTGCCTCGTTCCTTTTTCTAACTTCTGAACGATTTTATATTTCACTTCGTAGCTTAAGGTGCGTCTCACCTTCTTGGGCTTGGGGCAGCTTGGTCCAGGTAATTCAAGATTTTTCTGGGGTGGTGGGGGTCCAGCAGATGCCATTGTTGAACAGATTAGCGGGCACAAGAGAGAACTGTATACGCGGAGACTGAGGACAATGAGACTGGCGCACCTAAGGTCAGCGACTTATTCCCTCTGGTGGCAGGGCACGTCATGTTACATTAGACCAATCACAGCTAGCAGCGGAGGGAATGTGTGGGTGGTAAGGATGCGTGGCCCAATCACAGTCCGATACGTCATATGACGTCAGCGATAACGTAAGAGCGACCTACTGCGCACCCTCCCCGCGCCGTTTCCCGCGTACGGTCAAGAATGTACATCGCACGTATATGTTGGCGTTCCCAATCCATCTCTTTTTTTTTTTCCTTTGCCATTACATTCGCTTTCTTTCGTTGTTCAAAAGATGTTACCTTAATTGCTTTTCGAATGGCTTTCAGTTAAAAAACCTGTTATATTACAATAATATTCTATCCTAATTGACTTGAATAAATATTTGAATGGAAATATACAATATTTTTGCTGAAACTACCCGCGTTTCAGTGTAAAGTGCCGTAATAATAAATGGTAAACAATTTGCCTTCGGAGCTCGGTGTTTCAGGCACAGCGACCCTCAGTTTATAGGACGTAGAGTGTTTTTAGTGAAGGTTTTCTGAAATGAGTTTTATATGCCATAAAATATGGTGCTTTATTACCCTAATTTGTTGTTCCATTACCCTCAAAAACTTGGGTCGACCTATACACGAAGCATATCATAAATTAATGATTTCTTGGTCAAAAAATCAAGGTCAACCTATACACGAGGTAGAATTATAGATGAGTATATACGGTACTAAATCGCGATATATAATTACATGTAATCAGTGGAGAAAATAGGGGTTAGGTTCTGGAGGCCCAAAAAAGTGACTAAACTTGACTTAGCGAGTTCATTTTCTTATTAACTAAAGCACCAATGAACACTAGACTCGGGAACAACAGGCTATTTCAATATCAATATTAAGAAACACCAGACTTGGCAGCAGACGCACCATCCCAGGAACACCAGACGCACCATCCTGAGAAGAAACACCACACTGCCACCCTCATTCGACAATCCTACACCTACATAAATGAACACCAAAAATATTAGTTACAGTATTAAATCTTTTCCATTAAACTTTCCATTATCTTCAATTCACTTTTCATGTCACTAGCAACCTATTTACACTCACCTTAGAAGTCGTAATCTGCAGCGTTGTCTGCTGCTTTCTCGTCACTCACTTAGAAAGACTGAGCGGACAAGGCTGAATGCGTGAGTGAGTAGCCATGGTGGAGCCTCTGGTGAGCGAATAACGCATTTGTTTGCCATGGCGGTACATTTGAAATATTTCCTGCCCGATTTCCCTCGCCAAAAAAAAAAAAAAAAAAAAAAAAAAATATCGCTATACAGTATACTGTATATAAAATTTTCAATAATTTTGGTAGCAGCGATATAAAAAAATCTTTATATAAAGTCGCGATATATCCCAACCCTACTGTACTGTACTGTATAGTATACTCCCAATAAACTGCCACTTTTTGAGAATGGCATGCCCTTGGTCCTGAGGATTCTATATGCTAAATAGTTCACTGTGTATCTGTACAGTACACCAAAGAAAAGTTTTCCACATTTTTCATTCTGTTTTTTTTTTCTCCTCAGGTGCAAAAGGTCATATGGCCTTTGTTCATCAAGTTAACAATGAAGGCGAATGTGATCCATTTTATGAAGTGTTGGGCCTTGTTACTCTGGAGGATGTGATTGAAGAGCTCATTCAGGAAGAAATTGTGGATGAAACAGATGTGTTCAGTAAGTTTCAGTCTTAAAAGTTTTACACAATACCCCAGAATTTACAATTGTAAATATTTATGTTTAAATAGGGAGAATTAATTAATAGTTTGAAATTATTTTTCTAGCATAGTTAAATATGCAAGATAAGGATGATATTGGGTGTATAGCAACTGTTTCATGCATGTTGTGTGTAAATGTTTTTATAAACCTTCCTGCTAGTTTATTTAGACTTTCTTGTACAAGTTCACAACTGGACTTATGTAAATACAGTACAGTAATTGTAGAAAAAAGTGGTGAATAGAAGTAACATGGAGGAACAGTAAAGAAGATAGATATTGCTCTGACATCATCTTAAGCTGTTGGCAGGAAATTTATCTGTCTGTAAGGTCACACAAGATCCACAACTACAGGTCACTGCTCTATTTTTTATGACCTTGTGATGAAATTTGATACTCTTGTGATTACTGTATAAGGTATTGTTGGTTTTTAAAGATAAGGCTTGGTTGCTTTCTCTGTATTTTGTCTTAAAATTATTATTTGTACATTATAAGAAAGCCTTTATATTTTCTCAGGTGTACCATATAACCAGCTCTTTAACCCTTTTATTTCTTTTTTTTTTAAATACATTGTTTAGTTTTGTATGTAAAGGTAAATAAAATTAGTATGTTATGTCATCAGCATTGAATGAATATCATATGCTTAGAAAAAAATTCAATACAGTATAGTCTGCATTTATGAGGTCAGTTGAACCCGTGGAGGTCCGCATAAAATGAGAAATGCGTAAACGAAATAACAGAACATATGGGATTAATTGTAATAGAGACAGGGCCGACAACCAAACTACACTTTTTCTGACACAATACGTACGTTGTAGTAAAAATAACATCTAAATTTGATGATGGTATGCACACACAATTAATATTTAAGAGAAATATCAATAATATTAGGTTTTTTAACACTTACGTTAGTAGAAAAGATGGCTGGGCACACGGGGATGGGGAGTTGGTTCCAAGGCAGAGGGCAGATTATTGGCCCTCACCTGCATCACGTGTATCAATTGTATCACTATCCACCACAGAGGCTTGCAGGGCCTCTTTGTCAAACCCCTCAATGTCCATATCCTCACTATCACTATCACTGACTTGGGCCAGCTGTGGCGGGTGAAGAACTCGGTAATGTTTTGATGACTGGGTGACCTTGTGCGCACCCTGCCCGTGCTTCTTCCTGCGTAATTAAAACATTTCATTCTGGCAAGGCACCGCGTAAATGAACAAACGCGTAAACAAAATCCGAGTAAATCCAGTCTATACTGTACAGAAAAAAAAATGCAAGTTAAATTCTGGAATTCTTTCAGCTGATAATCGCTCCAGGCGTCGTCGTCAACACATTGGTCGACCTGACTTTGCAGAGTTCTCCCAACCAGGCAACCAGACAAATCACAAGCGTGTGCCCATCTCCCCCCAGTTGCAGGTAGCAGCTTTGCAGTATCTTCGTACATGTAAGTTGTCTTAAGTGGTTCAGAAATATTTTGCCATTATAAGTAATTTATGCAGTTAACAGAAATATTATTAAGAAAATAGCAAATACTGTATAAAGATAACTGATAGAGCAACAATGTAGATGAAGAGAATAAGTACTGTACAGCAAAATCCAAGAAATTTGACGAAGGAAAATTTGAATATAGGAGGAGGAGGAGAACTTTCTTCAGTGTTAGATTAGAAAGGAACAGAAAGCAAGGTGGGTTTATCAGTTAATAGTTTAAATTTCCAAATGGCAGGAAATATAAAACATAATGAGCATCTGCCACTGTTCAGAAATTACAGACTTCTGTATAGATTTTTTCTGTCTGTTCATTTTCGTTTTGTCATTTTGAAACTATTTTGAAATCAATCACCCAATAACAACATGGATCAAACATTAGCTACTATCTATTCTCTTACCACTTAACATCAATCAAAGGGTCCATTATGTGATGCTGTTTTGGTACATAAACTTGAGATTGATTGAAGGATCAATTTGCCTTCCTTCTTTATCTCTCCAGAATTTTATGGAATATGTATTTCACTCCTTGTGAATTACTGAACTAGATAAGGAATACAGATTTTTTAGTCGCTAACCACACACATTTCTAAATTGTCTAATCCAAATATTATGTACACTGTATGACTGTTATAGATAAATTGAGTACAATATTAGTCCTCTTGAGCAAGAAACTTAGATATACAGATTCATGAACTGAAATGCTGGACAAATTAGCACTGATACTATACATTATGGAACATGCAACTAAAAGGTTTAAAATTTGACCTTTTTTGTTTTTTCACATTGAATTAGTTTGTAAATCTTGTAATCTGAAATTTTGGGGTCTGAATAATGCTTGTGGGTTTAAAATATTGATTATAAGGAGAGTGACAATAATATTATGACTGTAAAATAGATAGGAAGTTGTAGAAGCAGCAGTACAAAAATACAGACCGCCTCTTATTGATAATACAATTTAAAAAATATTTTGTGATTACTTCAAAGACCATTGTTGTGTTTCAGCTCTTGAACCATTTAAGGAAGGTCAGCTGTCAGAAATGATCGTCAAAAAGCTGCTAAATCAAGATGTCATTCACAGCATTAAGGTACGACACAAGGAACAGTCCAGGGTTGATCAGCAGCATACCTACTTATATACACAGGTGAGTGGCAATGTTCGGTTCTTTAATATTTGACTTTGTATAGTTCATAATATTTTATCATTCATTTTCTTAAGATTGGTTATAAAATTATTATGTACAGGTATGCTTGTTTTATAAGAGAATTATTGTAGTTACTACATTAATGTGTAACCATTTTCAGTGTAATGCTGTATAGTGTTATAATTACTTATGGTTAGCTAGTGGAATGCATAATAAGTCAGGAATAAAGAATAGATATTGCAGTTCTTATTGTAGCAAATGTCATAGTGTACTAGTCTTATTCTGAGCAATTGTGTGTACATTATTGCTTTAACGAAGTTCATTTTACTCATTTTTTCTGTACCGGTATGTCTGAATATGATGATCTCACTGGAATCCATTTAATTTTCAGGGGAAACCAGTTGATTTCTTTGTTCTCATACTGGAGGGTCATGTGGAGGTTACCATAGGAAAAGAGAACTTGTCATTTGAAAGTGGGCCGTTTACCTACTTTGGAATGGCAGCACTCTCTCAGGTCCAATCTATAGGTATGTATTTTATATTTTAAAGGTGAACTTTCAATTTTCATATTGTTTTTATCTTTAATAATTGTTATACTGTACATTGTTTAAAGGTTAGGTTTTTTCATTTACTGTTTTGTCATACTTTTCTTTTTCATTTATTTCTTCTAAGTTCCTATATCTGTTTCTCCTTTATGTACAGTTGCTGAGGCAATCCCACTTTTTGTCAAACTTTTTTATTTTATACTGAAAGTGAAAAGTAGCGTGTTTAAATGGTAAAGTCCATGTATGTTTAAGGCAAAATGTAACAAACACTCAATTGCAAGGTACAGTATTAGGTTATTTTTGCGCTAAAAGCAACTTTTTATTTGAAAAATGGAAAATAATGTGTTAAGTGGTAAAGTCAGTGTGGGATGCGATGGCAAAGGATATGTATTTGCATTCAGGAACATGACTGAAAATTTTTTAAAGAAGGAAAAGAATTTGTGTGTGGCATTTATGGATGTAGAAGGAGCACGTGGTAAATTTGTTAGAAAAACATTTTGGGAGGTAATAAGTATGTATGGGATGAATGTGCAGTCATTTAATCACAATCATTATACAGGTTGTACCTCTCTAGTCCGGCAACCTCCGGACCTGACCGGTGCCGGACCATGGAAATTCACCCTTTTCCTGTATAGATAGTGACTTGTGCTTATGCTTGGAAGCACTAGCACCACTTTCTCTGCATCATGGTCTCTTTGAAGACATATTGAAGGGTCGTATAGTAGCTTCTCAAATTTCGCGAGTTTTTAATTCTTAACGTATTTTATTGGAACACAAAAAAAAAAAATAAATAAATAAATAAAAATTTGACGGCGGAAACTTGAATTTCGACGGGTTTGAACGGCCCGCCAACGTGCAGACGACGTGCATAATCGTGTAAACAGCGTCATTTCTCTTATGTACAAAAGATTCATTATTGTTTATGAGTGAATGTCTTTTTTATTGAATTAATGTTTATGTGTGCAAAATGAGCAATGCAATTCATTAATGATACGTAGAATATTAAAACACGAGGAAATGACACAGCATTGTTTTCGTTGATTACAAAACCAGTGACTGACTGGTTCTACATATAAAACTGAAGAAAATAAGACCTTGGCTGTAGCTGTAGTAAAATTAATATGGTTGTTTTAAGTAATGTTATTTAATGTTAATAAATGGAACAATAGAAGTAGCTAATGATAATGGTAAAGAAAAAAGAGAGATCGCGTATGTAAGTGCGCATGCGCACACGTGAAAACATATCGTCATTACTTTACATAAGAATATGAAAGCAACACTTATTTACTGTTCATATATATTTTAATTAATGTTTCTGAATTTGTTTTTATTGAATTAATGTTTGTGTGTGCAAAATTAACAATACAATTTATTAATAATACGTGGAATCTTAAAACACACGAGAAGACGAGACGGCTGCCGGCATTGTTTATGTTAAAGCTTACAAAACCAGTGACTGATTGGTTCTACATATAAAACTGAAGAAAATAAGACCCTGATTTTAGCTGTAGTAAAATTAATGTAAACAAATTAATATGGTTGTTTGAAGTACCTGTAATGTTATTTAATGCTAATAAATGGAACAATATAAGTAGCTAACCATTAATGGTAAAAAAAAAAGTGAGACTGCACATATATAAGTGAGCACATGTGAAAACATATCGTCATTACTCTACATAAGAATATGAAAACAACACTTATTTACTGCTCATATATATTGAAGGGATAAATGTTGTAATCTTTTTAGACAAGCAGAGAGAGAGAGGAGAGAGAGAGAGAGAGCAGCCGAACTGCCGGATGTAAACAAACCTTAATTTCCCGCGACTTTTTTTTTTTTTTTTTACGGGGATTAGCCTACCCTGGCATAGGTCACTGACCCACATTGGGGCCTGAGGGGCAAAAATTTAATACTCCTGTAATAATAATAATTCAGGAAAAAAAAAAAGCTGCCTACCGGTATCTACCTATTGGACAAACTAAAATCGTTCCGGACCACGGGAGTTTCCGAACTACAGAATGCCGGACTAGAGAGGTACAACCTGTACTGTTTATAGAGAGAGAGCAAAGTAGTTGGTAGAGAATGTTGGACTCTTCAGTGATGCATAGTGCCACCATGTTTGTACAGTATTTTCATGGATGGGGTAGTAATAGAGGAGAAAGGTGGAGCACTGTTAAGGGGAATAAGTTTGGTAAATATGAACAAAACATAGAAATTAGAAATGAATCAACTGATCTTTGAAGATGATACTGACCAGTTTAACAATAAAAAAAGTAAAAAGTTTTAGTGAACGGATTTGGAAGTGTCGATTGATATACCCTGTATAAGATCTCATTTCGATACTTTGCAATTAAACTTATATTTAAATAGCACCGACTGAACTTTCAGATTCCCTTAATACTTATTTGATCGAACTTGAGCTTATCAACTTTTCTTGAACTTTCATGCTGCCTGCTGCAAAAAGAAATGTATTTGGTATTGTCGCTCACACAGTTAAAACTTGATATTAGATACAGTATCTTGTTAAACTTATTTTCAGGAGAATCCCCATCTGCATCCACTCAGCTCAGCAAAGGAAGCATGCTAGGGAGCGTTCAGTCTCTTGATTCCACAAAGTTCTCCTTCACACCTGATTATTCTGTTCGTGCTGTTACTGAGGTAAGAAGTTTGAACTGAGAAAAAACATGAACTACACTCAAAATGTCTAAATTTGGAAATAATCCCAAAGAACTCATAATCCAAACATAATCACATTTAGAGCATCAGTTGTGAATTACAAAATGGAAAGTTACTCGAGCAGTGTAAAAAGTATAAATGGGATTGATGTACTAGGAGCACAGAATACTATTAGTTAACTAGGAAAGTCCTGAGGAGAAGTCCATGTTTTCAGTTTTATTCCCATGTACAGTATAAGGATTTGTAAGTGTTCAGCCAATACCTCCAACACCTGTGTCAAGCAGGACTGTCCAGGTGTAAATCTGTACTAGGATTCCTTCACAAGGTTGTTCTATTGTAGATGACCCATCATGGCGTCAAATATACAGTAATGCTTTCTAGTACACATAGAACTTGCAGGTTAAGCTTACTGGCCTGTGATAATTCATGCAATGGTGATCACTCATTGTGAATACTGGACTCCCTTCTGCTAATTTCCACTTATTCAGGATCTTCTGTTTGTTTATACTTCTGCAGAACAAGGTACTAAAAGGATCTGTGAATTTGTTACAAATCTCTCTGAATACTCTAGGATGCAAACTATCAGGGTCAGGGCTTTTCTTTAAACTTGAGTTTTGAATATTTGGTTTTGATATATAGTACTGTACAATATACTGTACATTCAAGAGAACTTTATACTGTATATGTCAATGCTGTACTGATCTGCCTTTCCTTAGATCTATTTAGGTTATATGCATCCTCTGTTGTAAACACTGCGGTAAACAATTCATTTGATGCCTCTTTGTTTTGGTCTCAATCTGCATAACTTCCATCGTCAAGTTTCATTTCTAATACTGTACACCCATGCTTTTCCTTGTTTTTGATTCAGCAAAACAATAAGAAGCTTTGAGGTTTTCAATGGGCCTTGATTGTGGTCCTCCTCAGAAACTCTAACCTTTTGCACTCTAATGTAATTTACTTTGATCTGTACTGGTGTATATTTATCTGACCCACTGTTTAAGTCTAATGTTTTCTTTTTAATCAGTTTTATTAGTCTTATCTCCAGCTAATTATATTTAGGATAAGTAATTATTAATTGTTTGTATTTCTACAGGTTATGTACTTGAAGATTAGACGTTCACACTATATTGCTGCTCGTTGTGCATTCCTCCTAGAGCAAGCTCAGAAAGAACCACATGGAGAAGAGCACTTTGAGAATGAGATTGCTAAAGTTAGTACTGCACAGTATTTGTGTTTATTTTGTAGACAAGTGTTATTTTTATTTTTATTTTTTTTGACACCTTAAATGTGCATAGGTGGTCAGTAAAAAAAAACTCTTATAGAATACTTTTGTATTTTTGCCAAGGGTCTCTGTAGATTTACATATTTTTAGGAATTGGGCTAACAGTACAGCCACTATAATATGTAGTTTTCTGTTTCCTCACATCTGAAGTTCAAAAGAATTTACCTGTGTAATTTAGCGAGCCTTCAACAAAAGACATTACAGTATTGGAAACATTACCTCAAATTGGCATATGCAAGATAAGTAATAGTGTATTAGTCTTTTGGTGACTGATAAAAGTTTTGGGAGGAGATTTTATGGGACAGTTGTCCATGAGTGGCTGTGTGTAATACTACCGTGATTGACTGATGTTAGTCAGCAGTTGTATTGGTCTGTTTGTTTATTCTAAGAGATGTCCAACATATTATGAACATTTATTTATTAAACAGTATTTTGAAATGTAGTTAAGATGGCCAAATATAAAGGAATGAATACAACCAAAAGAATGGGAACTTGTGAATGAGTAATCCTAAACAAGGACAATGTGGGAAGAGAATGTTGTGGTTGAGTTGCCCTGAATAAGAAAGAAATAAAATGGGGGGAGGGGGGACTTTTGCATGGAGAAATAAAACAATTGTAATTTTGAAACATATTTTATAGATCCTTTGTTCTTTTCTCTTGTGGCAGATGCTCATTGAGGACGATGGATCAAGTTCACCAAACTGGGAGAACACCCAACTGTCAGGCCCTAACTCCAAGGTGAGATAATAAAAGGAGTTATTCTGTGACAAATGAACATAAAATGTCTTTTGACTTTCACTCCAGTGTGATGTCTTGTATTGATTTTTTTACCTGCCATGTATAAGGGTTTACATTACATAAATATAATTATTTATGAAACTACAGTACCTGTAATTTTATAAGTGTTTTGGGATGAAGAGCAGAATAGATTTTGCACACTGGAAGGAACTCTTGGAGACTACTTGATTGAGGCTGACTTGTGTACATTACTTTAACTTACTAATATTCGTTACTGTTATTAATACCGGTGAACTGGTGCTAATTTTGGGTGCCTGAACACTTTTATTCCAAGATGAAATAATTCCCCAAAAATGTGAGCTTTAATCAGAGGGAGGTTGATTATTCAGATCAACAGTACTTTACTGAATTTGGAAGAAGCTTCCTAAGCTTATAAGATCATTGCCAGTTCACATTCAGTGACCTCTTTGTTTATTCGGTTGCCTCTTAACCAATCTTTGGATGTGAATTTTTACCTAGTGATGGACCTACAGGTAGATGTCTTTTTTTCTAAAAAAAATAATAAATAAAAAAAGTGGTAGATAATACCCATTCCTTGGGGTTATATTCCTACAGACCATGTGGAGTGTCAATAAATTGTGCACATGGTAAAAATGGCTTATAGTTTAGGGTCCCAAAGAATTATTAATATTTCATTTAAGCTCCCAAAATAATTTGTTGGTTTTACTTTAATTGTTAACTGAACTTTGATGAAAACAAAATCATTATTTGTAACAGAAATGTAACGTAAAACAAATAATAAATTTTTTCTGAATCACACAACTTCTTAGAGTGAAGCAGAGTGAGGGCAGATATGGTTAGGGGAGGGAAAGACAAGAGGAGAGGACAAGGCTGTGAATGCCAGTTTTCCAATAAGGACTATCTAGTTAGAAAACAATTATTTAGTAGGCCTATAATAAAGTCATAGTACATAGTTGGGTGGAATATCATATACTAGAAACGTTAATTTGTTTAAGGTGTAGAAGCTGTTAACAACTCAGTAACCACACCCTTAGTAAACAAAATTTATGACCCAGTGTCAAGGAATAATCCAAGAAAACTGGACCACTCGCTAACCATTACCCCGGAACACGAACCACAAATCAATTAATATTTAGGTTCCCAATTCTTGCTGGGTAGACAGGCAAATGATGTAAAGAAACTTGCCTAGAGTATTATTTGCATTTGGAAAGTGTGTTACAGTACATTTGATACTACATTACAGTATTATTGATTCAATGAAAGTAAATCAAAGTGCTGTACTGTGTTTGTAATGTATTTTGGGCAGTCTTTACCATACCACCTTCCTCTTCTGCCAATAGTTGCAGTCAGTTTATTATAAGAGCTGACTCATGTTGAATCATGCCTTTATTTCTTGTGTTGTACTTATTTATACCATATTGTGTTTACATTTTCTATTGCTGTGATAATCATTACATCACATTATAATTCTCTCTTGGAGTCTACATGTGTATAGGTACTGAATATTTTGGATAATATCATGTTTAATTTATGGTTTCATACCCTGGAAGGTGTGGGTGTGTAGGGGTTATGCATATTTTTTGCTACAATTTATTGGGCCATGGATTGGCAGATTGCAGATTGGGCAGGATCTACCATATTCTTGTGAAGAATTATATATATTTTTTTCTTGTAATTACATTTTTATTAACATATAATTTATCTGGTTACTGGAGTCTCATTTTTTTTTCTTTAATTGTTGTCTGTCTTTGACTTTTGTTTATAAATTCAAATTAGTACAGGTATGTACCCAGAAGCACAGTGGTACCGGTACCTTGTTATTTGTTGACACCAGGTAACTTCAATTTCCCTGCATAGTCTTGGTTTCTTGATGCAAAATACCCATACAGGTGAAGTTAATTTTTTATAGTACTTACAGTTCCAGGGTTATCAGTGCAACAAGCTTTTGAAGGGAGAAAGGTTTTATTTTGTCATGGTAGTATTGTTTTAACTAGGTGCAGTGAAACAACCTGTCCCTGATATAAATTCCATGGCCTAATTCTTAATTAATAATAATGTTTGAATAAGCAGCTAAGGTTCTTGGTCTTCATCATATCTTCCATAGTTGATAAATTTGGTTCAGGACTTCTTTTAGATTCTGGATGAAGGAACACATACAGTAATATATCCTAAACGTTTTGTGTGTACCTTTAGATAAATTAACCCAAGTAAACACTAGTGAATATAATTTCAGGTCAGCCACCTATGTCTATACCTTTGACATTATTCAGGAGCAGATCCAGAAATATCAAAGGGGGAGGGTCCAAGAAATTGTGGGTGGGGGAACATGGCAAGTGCAGTGAGCCCACCCAGCTGGAAAGGGGGGGGGGGGGGGGGTGCTGTAAGTGCCCCCACCCTCCCCAGAAACTTTTATGAAATCTGACCAATATCATCAGCATTTTGAGGCCATTTTGAAGCCATGTGCACTTGATATTAGGAGATATACTGAGGTCAATCATTATTACTTTTTACTGTACAAAAATACCTGAGTACAATACTACAAAAGAAAAGGTATTGGAATTTTCTGATGAAAAGGAGGGGGGGTGGGTCTGGACCCTCAGGACCCCCTTGGATCTGCCCCGGTTAATAATTTTTTTTGTGTAGTTCCATGCGATAATTACTCCTATATGATGTACTAAATGGTACAGATTAATTATTAAAGTCAAGAAGGTCACCTGTGAATTTTAATTGCTTTTGAGATGAAGAGTTTTATTATCACTATCAATTTGGATATATGGTGTTAATACTGTAATTATTGCCCCTTGTTGACACACTCATCTTGTTTTTCAGTTGCAACAGTAGCTAGGTAGCTGCTTGCTGACCCCTAAAGCTATAATGTATCCCAAGGTATTGGAGAAGTGGTGGTTGGTGCCTAAAATGTTGGCCTTTTGCAATAGTAAATATTGTGCATTTGTGTGTGTGTGTGTACATGTGTGTATGTATGTATGTGTGTGTGTGTATGTGTGTGGGTGGGTGGGTTAAGTGCTTTGCCTTGTTGTATTTGCTGTTTCCATATTCATATACAAAGTAGAATATATTTTGTTGGTAACACAAGTAGATTGTTCTGTATGCTTTGCTTTGTCTCGTTTATCTTTATTGGCAGGCCGGTAAATGTTGTTAGCAGTAGTTTGTACAGTAAGAGGATTATAGTGTCTTGTTTACTGTGTTGGTATGAATATTTAACTTGGCTCTTTTGGCAGATTCATTATCATGAACATTTTACAGCCATATTCCACACTTGCATGAGTTTACTGTGAATACACCTGATGCAGCTCTCCAGGTTGCAAATTATCTTGCAACAACTCTAGTCGGATTTTTTGCCCGAGATAATTTCGCACAACCTCTTCCCATGTCATTCTGTACCAACACTTAGGTCTCCTTCACTGCACACTCAAACTCGTGCATCTCTTGACCCAGTTGGTCTTTTTATTTCTCCACAAACCCAAACCATCTTAGCATACCTCTGCACTGAACCTCACCAATATTTTCCATATCCAGCCACCCTCTTAACTGCACAGGGTTTCTTATGTCATAATGTTGCACTACACATTCAGTTCACCATTCTCATTTCAGTTAGATTAAATTTATGTATGTCATCTTCTTTAATTGGCCAAGTTTAACTACCATACAACACATTTCTTATGTAGGATACAGATAACTTTCTTTTTGAGTGAAAAGGTCCTACTGATGTCAACAAAGGCAACAGCTCCTTAACCTTCTCCCAACCCCTTCTGACCCTTGCAACTGAGCTAGCTTTGGCATCACCTCCACCACTGATCACATCACCCAGGTAACAGAATTAATCGACACAGTCCAGAGATATATCCCCAATGCAGACCTTCTACATCCTTGCTTGGGACACATGATTAAAAAAACATAGAGCATACTTGAAGTCTGCATCATACTACAGTGTGATTTGCACTACTGCTCCTCTTTTATACCCTCATTCCCCACTCATTGTGCATTATTGAATTACAGCTAACACTGTTCTTATAAATAGCACATGGCCATTTTCCACTTTCCATTACAGGCCCTACATCCATGCCACTAATCATTACTTGTGTTTTTGACACATTCACGCTCATATCCTTTGATTCCATTCTATTTCTTAGATTTCACTTTTATCTCTTCAATACAATCTGCTGTCAACACTTAAGACCTCAGAGTAAAACAACTCCCAAGACAGATCAGTTCTAAAATCTCATGATAGTGCCTTTAGCACCATGATAAACAGAAGGCAGCTCAAGAAAGACCCCCAATGAACCTCCACTTTTACCTCTTATTCCTCGCACTCCACACGTTAACTTAAACCATGTTCAGTGCTTCCTCTAACTTGACTTTTCTTTAGTTTTCAGTACAGTATTCCTTGTACCAGAGTTATTTCCCCAATAGACATCTCCATAACCTAATGTGTGTTCACCAGCATGACCATTTTAGGTCAGGTCCTTGATTTACGAAGCTTTGGTTTGCAAAAATTCAAAGTTATAATTTTTTCCATGCTTTGATTTACCAACAAAAACCCTTATATAAAAAAAGTTTGGTAATTTTTCCTAAGTACAGTATTTTACGGCATATAAGACGCATGGCAATATAAGCAAGAAGTATTTAGGAAAAACCTTTTGTGTGTATTTTCCTCCTGTAACCATAGTTTTATTAAAATAATATCTACAGTACCAGTAAATGTGAGGAATAAGCAGTGATATCTCCGTTAGCCAGAACAATTGGTGCAGAGCACTTCCGGGAATGAGAAATTTCTGGGTAACGAGGCAACTCTCTCAAAGCCGGAAACAAAAATCCCTTATGTCCAGAAATTTCCGGGTGACGTAAAAATTTTCTTAGAAGTTTCAGAATGATGGACTGTTTAATTACTCAAAGCGGGTAATAATCCTTCGTCCCTGGAATTTTCCAGAATTTTCTGGGTACCGTATATGTCGGCATACAAGGTCACGGGGTGTATAAGACGACCCCCAAAATTTCCATTTAATACGTAGGTTTTGAGCTATACTCGCTGTATAAGACTACCGCAAATCTGACACTTACCACTGGGAGCTTACTTCCCCAGTAGTCCTTTACCAACCATCCCACTGACCATTGGAGTGATGCTGTTAAACACACTGCTAAGCAACACTTCCTTGGTTATTTAAAATAAGGCCAATTCACAAAAACTCACTCTAAAGGACATAAATAAACAAATAAAGACATCACTAGACCTTCGGTGCCAACTGTCAAATGTGTCACTGTCACCTCACCCCCATCCCCTCCCTCCCTCCCTCCCTCCCTCTCCCTCTCCCTCTCCCTCCCTCATCTTCCCAGCCAGGGTTTGGCTGTTTGAAGACGGTTGTTTGTTTACTTCGGCGGCAGTTGAAAATGGCAGGCGGTGCGTGATGATACCTGCTTTTATTGTGTTGTTATTTTACGGTATGCTAGACAGGTTTATAACACATTTTTTTATTTTAATATACACACTAAACCACAGGCTGTAGAAGTTCGGATTTTATACCCAGCGTTAAAGATGACCCCTAATTTGGGGCTGATTTTTTTAAGGTTCAAGTTCCGTCTTATATGTCGACATATACGGTAACAGAAAATGTTTTTGGAAGTTCCAGAATGATGCACTATTTCATCTCTCAAAGACGGAAAAAAAATATCTCATCCCCCGGAATTTTCCGGGTAATGGAAAATTTTTCCCATAATTTTCTGAAAATGCGTCTGATTTTCATCTGTCAAACCTAGAAAAAACTCCCCGTCCCCGGAATTTTCCGGGTACTGGGAAAATGTTCTCCGAATTAAAAAAAACATCTGCCCCTCGAAAAATCTTTTCCAAAGCCGGAATTTTCTGGAAAATTCCTGCTTTGGGAACTATTTTCCGAGAAAATTTCAATTCCGGCTATCGGAGAATTCCGGTTTTGAGGGGTTCTGGCTAGCAGGGATATTACTAATAAATAAGTTACAACATAAAATACTGTATTGCCAAACCAGTAAATAAAAGCCAAATAAAAGTTTAACACAATTGCCATTTGCATACACTCCCAGCTTCACCATGGTAACGCAGACCAGCAGGGACGCTACCTTTGCTGATTCCCTAGCAATGCTTTCCCCCAAAAGGTGCACCCTCTTCCCACTCTCCCACTGAGCCAGCTAACTTGTGTGCAAAGAAATATATACAGTATTCCCTTTATGTGTTTGCCCTTCGGACAATTATTTCTTTTACTTTTTTCACAATAAATGAAGAAAGCTCTGTAAACTATCTACCCCAAAATACGAGTTGAAAAACAACCATAACACCTCAAAGCTTGGCCCAGTAGCCTGGTGGTTACAGCGATGAGTCTAACCTGGCTACAATGCCGCCAGCAATGTTAGCAGATGCAAATATGAAAGGAAAGTTATCTGTAAATCTTCATTTGTATCAGTTTATTTGTAGATTCAAAAATAAAATTTGCAGGTATGGCATTAATAGATTGTAATGCTTGTAAGAATTCAGAAATGGTTAGTGCTTAGTTACCTTTGAAGAGTTGGCTGTCTGCCGTACGGACGTTAATCGTCTCGGGTTATCATCATCGAGCTTTTATTTTTTCAATAATTATTTTTTAATTTATTAAAAAATTATAAAGTGTTTAAGTAAGCAATAACATATTTTTAATTCTGAAGTTGGGTTAGGTAGAATTTAGCAACTGGAGGTTTCATTAGCTTAAGGGAAACAGCAACTTCACATATAGGACGCAGGCTGAATTTTTTAGTTATTTTTCAGAAAAAAGTGCATCTTATATGCCGTACAACCCAGTAACATAATGAATATAACTAATGTTAAAGTAATGCTTGCTTTCTTTTTTCTGTAAGTACTAGTAGGCTTGCTTATTCCACTAACTTATTTCATTATTCTCTCACACTGACAGTGTTATTAAGTCTACAAATGAGATTTCATTGTGTCATCCTTCTACTGTTAGGCTATTTGGTGTGATTTGAGAGCATAAACAAAACACAAGCAAACTGACAGTAGGCATGTGCTATAGGAATGACTGCCTCAGCGGAAGAAGTAGCAGAGCTTCAGGCATTAAATAAATGCAGTTACTCCAAGTGGCTGGCGGGGTGGGGGTAGGGAGGGGGAGTGAACGCCATTGTCCGTATCGCTGTCCTCACCGCTGGCTGCCTCAACAAATTCGACATCATCTGGGTTTGTTTTCTCCCCATCACTGTCTTTGTCACCCAATACTAATATTTACTATATCAATGCCACTCAATTCAAGCAACTCTTGATGAATAGGACTACTGTTGAGGGTGTGGAGGAGGGAGGTGGGTCATGAGACATCGAAGGAGGTGCATTCATCATGATAGCTGATGGGTAACTGGACCACTTGACTTGAGACAAAGATTACATGCCAGTTGAGTTGCTAAGTAAATAAATATCACATACAAAGTATTTTGTCCTGCTTGGACATTCAAAATATGCTGTGAAAATTAAGAACGTTGAGGAACGTCACTTGGGGTTGCCTTAGTGAACATAGAGGAACATCCCCGGTCTTTAAGGGTTATGCACGAGACGATAGACTGGGTGAGTCTTACCACACAAGCCAAGGGAGAAGAATTGGTTGATCCCATTCAAGATTCATTCCTCATACAACACGTGTCAGAACCCACCCCACGAGTGAGAAGAACATTTCAGATTAGTCTTGATAACAGAAGAGGTTATAGTAAGCGAGGTCTGTGTTGGTGAAAAACTAACTCCCAGTAGCAACCCCTAAATGCTAAGGTGGAACACTATCTTTGAAATTTGGAGATTACCAGCTCATGAAGGACAAACTATAGAGAATTAACTGGGAGGAAATCGTTAAAGAAGAGTCAGACATACAAGAATCAATGCAAGACATCATGGAAATCCTTGAGATAACAGTACAGGAATGTGTACCCCATATAACAAGGAGAAGAGGGAACAAGACCAGGTGGATGAATCAGATCTAGAAATGCCTGCAAAAGAAAATATTAGTTATGGAAGAAATACTGGAGGTCAGGGCATCTTGCAGATTATGTAGTGAACAAAAGAGGCCTAAATGTAGCCAATCAGGATATTAGATCAGCCAGGTCAAGAGTAAAAGGAAAACCAAGGATATTATCGGCCTTCTAAAGGATGATAACAACGTGACCCTGGAGGATGACAGACAACCACCTGATACTTTAAATGAATACAACATGCCCTTATAATTTGCGGATTTTTAATTCGCGACCTTCAATTATACGCGGATGACACCCTGGATGTACCCAAGAATGTCTCTGGATAGTTTTAAAGTTGGTAGCATGTTAGCAGCTGGGACGGGGAGCGCTCGAGTTTTTTGGCGTCCCACAAGGTATTTCTCTTGTCTCGGGAGGCTGGCCCACGCATGCTCACTCCGCCTCAGTCCGGGATAAACACTTATCCATCTCGTGCATGTGCGACTCTACTCTCTTAACAACTGTGCTCCTCGTGCTTGTGATGACTCCCAAAAGCCCTCAACCACTTTCATCCAGCTACAGGAAGGTGCCCAAACAAGTGAAGACAGAAAAGAATGTCATGACCCTACTGGAGAAGATACAACTGCTGGACAAACTTGAGAGTAGCCAACAGGAGCAGTAAGGGGAGTGAGCAAATGATATTCGCCCATTTGGCAATTTGTGGCCATTTTGAACAAGGATTAGAGACAGTAAGGATGGACCACCTGGCACAGCTCGGTGACATCATTGTTGTATACACGCATCATCTGGTAACCTCCGTGTGTGCCTGTGTCTGGTCCCGGGACCAGTGTATCAACAATTAAGGTTATTTGTGCATATATGGGTGTACCAGCAATGCTCAAATCCCAAGCAGAAAGATCATCAAGTATTACAGATTTCCCAGACATAAGAAAACTTGTGATAAATGGATTAATGCCCGCAAGTATTCTGATAAAATAAACACATTCTGCTAGTTGAGAACTTGTTTGAAGAGAGTTCATATTTCTTATGTATCTCCTTAATTCTGGAATGTTTGTTGATATCCAGGTATCTACAAGAAGGTGAGATTCATTTTGCTATATGTGGCCAAAAATAACTCTGAACATCTTTAATAATTTTGAAAACATGAAGGTATACAGGGTACATCAGTACATGGGTTTCGGGCATCAACACTGCACTTGTTTCAAGACATAAGGGAAGATTTCTTGTAGTTTCTTAATTCTGCAATGTCAGTCAATATCAGGTCATTCATAAGACCGTGAGACATTGTTCTTGTTACGTCTGACAAAAAAAAAAAAATATTGACCCAAATATAAGAAAAACCAGAGTTACATCACTTAATTCACCAACGACGGTCATGATGCTTTACGCCAAGAGAATCTTGCTATGTTTGCTTAAGTATACATTGTAAGTCAATATCCAGTTGTCCAGAGTACCATCAGACATTCACCTTGCCACGTCTGTTAAAAGGACATTCTTTGCATCGCTAATAAGCTAAAAAATTGAGCTGCTTCATCCATGTCATTTGTTTATTTATTTTATTTTATTTTTAATTTTTTGCTTTTTCACTTATTTCTGAAGGACTGTGAGAACATAAGGCATTCATTTTGTTATACCTGGCCACAGAAAAGCCTTAGCCTTACGAGTATTAACCAAAAAATGAAACAATCACATGTCAACCAGGGCAAGGTAGTACTCCTTGATCACCCTTTGGTCACCACAGCAATGTGATATCATTAAATATGGCGGAGCTAAAGTTTATGATGTTACAGCGGTGTGTCCTTACTGTATACAGGCCTTGATTTTGAGACCCCAACCCCTGCAAATTTTTTAGGGCATGCTGTACTTTGCATCAGTATTCACAGAAGAGATGATGGACAACATGCCAGAATTTAAGAGTGTATACTTTGGGGGTGGAAGATGAATTGAGAAACAGCAATTACAGAAGATATCATCTAAAGGAAAATAGCTAACTTGAGCGAATTCAAAGCCCCTGGAGTGGATGGAGCACAGACCATTACCAGATTCTTAGTTATCAGGAGCTTCAAAACCAGTATTCTTGTATTTACCCTTTTCACCTGAAGCACTTTCTCTAATCACTTTTTAGTAATCGAGATCCTTTACCACTTGACCCAGAATCACTATCAATCCAGAAGAATTTTTACCTGTCATTCCTATCAGAAAGCAACTAGTTTCTTGTACACAACCGGCATCCACCTTTCTGTGGTTCGGTGTCTCCTTACATAGTACCAGCATTCAAAATTCCAACTCTGAACCCAGTTATGTTCCATATACAGTACTGTATTTCATAATCCTTAATATTCTTTTCATGCACGTGAAATTATCTCCATACAGATTCTGCCAAAAATATCCTAGTTACATATTAATTGGAATTTGAATAATCCCATTTTTTTTTAATGCATTTGATCAGCTGGTTATAGTTGCTGATGACAAGTTTTAGTGTTTTCCTATCATTAGCAGCAGACGTACTTGTACTTACTTTGGCTGTATTCACACAGGTAGATACAACTGTTTGTGGATATGCATGACAGGCATCATCTTGTCAAAATAACAGTAGGGGGAATGGGTAGTACTTTAATTTAACCTCTTCACTGTTGATTGGTCTGTTAGCCACTTGAGCTGTTGATCACATCTCCGTTATGTACTGTTGGCAAGTATTGGGCATGTACTAGCTCCAGATTTATCTGTAACTACACCAGTGTTGGTCAAGTCTGCCCTTAAATGAGTTCACATTCGATGCTGTTACAACAATCTGGCAGGTTACTTCAAGAGTTCTAAAGTCTTACTCCAAATAAATTAATTTTAACAGTTTTCTGAATTTGAGGCTGTAAATATTAGTGGGACGCATCCACTAGTTCTGGGTATGAATATTCGACTGGATAATATGCTCTGAGGTGTTTATAAACTTTCTATCAGTCACACCTTGCCCATCTATATTATATGCTAGGTGTACTGTACAGTAGGCTCTCATATTTGGACACCTATTTAGACTGTAAAAACCTTCAAAATTCAAATAATTCAAATTTAAATGCAACTTCCTTTGGAGAAAATTAATTTGAGTCTGGTACTTTCGATGTTTGGCTAAATTTTGCCTTATTTACCCTACTTTTTTGGCGAATTACTGCCTGTAATAAAGCAACATCCTAATAAACCAACGAAAATAACACAGATAAAGTTAAATTAAAACTTAAAACAACCCAGAAAAAGTTTTTATGTTCTGCAGCTTCAGCTAGAGTTGCACCTGATGACTTGGCAACTTCGTCATCCAAGTAAAAACACACACAACAACATTGACTATCCTTATGTTTTCAACTTTACCACCACTGGTGGGTAGAATTTTTGTTTTAAATTCAGAAACATTGATTAAAATATATATGAACAGTAAATAAGTGTTGCTTTTATATTCTTATGTAGAGTAATGACGATATGTTTTCACATGTGCGCACTTACATACGCGATCTCACTTTTTTTCTTTACCATTAATGGTCAGCTACTTTTATTGTTCCATTTATTAACATTAAATAACATTACTTAAAACAACCATAATATTTTTTTACATTAATTTTACAACAGCTACAACCAGGGTCTTATTTTGTTCAGTTTTATATGTAGAACCAGTCAGTCACTGGTTTTGTAAACATTAGTGAAAATAATGCCGTCTCGTCTCCTCGTGTGTTTTAATATTCTATGTATTATTAATAAATTGTATTGTTCATTTTGCACACAAAACATTAATTCAATCAAAAAGACATTTAGTAATAAACAGTAATGAATCTTTTGTACATAAGAGAAATTACACTGTTTACACGATTGTGCATGTCTGAACTTTGGTGGGCCGCTCAAACCCGTCGAAATTCGAGTTTCCTCCGTCAAAATTTGAAATCATGTAGGGTAGTGTTTTTTGTCCAAATTAAAAAACGTCTAATTAAAAACTCGCAAAATTTGAGAACCTACTGTACAGTACTAATCTCTCTGGGTACCAGAAGTACCAGAATGGAGATACCAGTTTGGTGGTCCTCTTTTGGTTGACATTCTCAATCATCTGACAGTCTCTACCATATCTTATGCACCAAACAAGATGAGAGTACCCAAAAAAGGGGAGCACCTCACTTTTGAATAATGTTTTGAGGGACGTACCATCTAGGTATGTGAACGACATTTGTTTAAGTTTTAATAGCTTATTTGCATGATTCACCTTCTTCTCACAATGGTCAGAGAAGTTTAAGTTATATTTTCATCACATTAGGACATATGATATGCCTCCTTATTACAGTACCTGTATTAGTATGACCTAGGTACATCCTTCTGCATTTTGTGACATTGAATCTTAATAACCATTCCTTTAACCACTCCTGAAGCTGACAGAGATCTTCCTGTAAAGCTTCATAGTCTGTGAGGTTCTTAATTTTCCAGGATAACTTAGCATCGTTTGTAAACATTTGTATGGAGGAGTGTACAAGGGGTCCCCTGTTTTTGAACGGGTTCCGTTCCTTAGGACGTTTATAAGTCGGATTTGTACGCAAGTCGGAACACATGATATATGCATGCCGTACTTACAGAACAATGTTTAAAATCCCACTATTTCATAGCCTAAGTTCTTATATACAGTTAACCCTCACTTTACGCGGTCCCGCATTCCGCGTTTCCACGTTAACGCGGTGCCTTGCCAGAACCTCACGTGCTCGTGCTCAAATTACGCGGTACGTGAACCCCATTACGCGGAGAGTGTCCGGCGCGACGCTATTTTTAGATTCGCCCCACCCGCCACCCGCCCGCCTGCCTGCCTATGCTCCTCGCCTCCTCCCTCCGCTTGGGCAAGCGGCGCGGTAAGGTTGCGCAGTGTGTGTCTTTGTTGCGTTATCACTGACGTCATATGACGTATCAGACCTGTGATTGGCCATGCATCCCTACCCCCCTCTGCTGCTAGCTGTAATTGGCTTAAAGTATTATGACGTGTCCACCTGGGGGAGGGAGGGAGGGAGGAAAGACGACGCTTGACCTAGCCGCAGCAGTTTCATCCCTCAAGGCCACTCCGTGTAAACGCGCATCCATTGTTCCGTAAAATGGCTTCCGCCGGACCACCACCCCCAGAGAGAAACCTTTCCTTACCTGGACCCAGCGGCACTAAGCCAAAGAAGACACGACGTTCCTTAAGCTACGAGGTGAAGTATACCATCATCCAAGAGTTGGAGAAAGGAACAAGGCAGGTTGATTTGGCGTGCCAGCATGGTGTGAACGAATCTACGATCCGGACTATAAAGAAGGATGCAGCCAAGATAAAGGAGCACATGAAGATCACAAAGTCTACAGGTGCTTCTATGATCAAGTATTTTCACAACCAGGTGCTTCTCAAGACAGAAAAATTACTTGTGAGGTACTTGGTGCGTCAGGCGCAACGGAACATGGCAGTCGACACGCGCTCTGTTAAGGACTACGCACGTGAACTGTACATGGCAGTGGCACGAAAGATGGGAATTACAGAGCCCAAACCCTTTAATGCTTCCTCTGGGTGGTTACAGAGGTTTAAGATCCGGAACAAGATCACCAATATATACATTGGTGGTGAAGAAGCGAGTGCTGATCGTGCTGCGGCTCGGGAATTTCCTCCGTTTTTACGTGAGATTATGGAGGAAGGACAGTATAGTGACGACCAAGTGTTTAACATGGACGAATCTGGTCTTTTCTGGAAAAAGCTACCTTCCAAGTCCTTCGTTGTAAAGAATGCCAGCAGGATTCGGGGCCGGAAAATGCGGAAGGAACGCATCACCGTCCTGTTTACCACCAATGCCTCCGGTACCTGTAAGCTCAAGTTATCGGTGATCCACACAGCACGCAAGCCGCACGCCTACAAAACCATGGACATGACCAAGCTAAATGTCCACTGGCTGACCGCACGTAAGGCGTGGATGTTCTCTACACTGTCTCTCCTGGTTTGATGACTGTTTTGTTCCCGATGTAAAAAAATTCTGTGAGCGACAGAATGTGCCATTCAATATTTTGTTGCTGCTGGACAACGCACCAGGACACTCGCCCCTACTGTTAGATCGTCACCCCAACGTAAAAGTGGTCTTCCTTCCTCCCAACACTACGTCATTAATCCAGCCCATGGACCAGGAGTTAATCTGCAGTGTAAAAGCTGCATTCTCAACAAAAAAATTCCAGCTCCTGAACGACTACACCAACACCAGGGAAGAGTTGCGTAACCTGAGTGACACCACCACCGATAGCAAGAGCGAAGAAGATGAGGATCAACAGTTGGAACAGCAAAAAATACTGTTCAAACAATTCTGGAGAGTATTTAACATCAAGAAAACTGTGGACTTCTTGGTGGAGTCATGGGATCAGCTGTCTATTGCTACAATTCGTCACGCATGGAGACATGTGTTGCATGGAATACCAGGTGAGAGGAGGAGTCAATCTGTGACTGGTGAGGTTCAGAATGTTGCAGTGGACCTTGCCAGAGAAGCTGCGCAGACTGTTACAGTTCCAGGCTTCTCCGAGACCACCAACGACGACATCCTGGAGGTGATCAGAGATCCTGAAGTGACTGCCGACGAGATGTTGGAAGAAGAACACGTCAGTGAAGAGGAGGAAGAAGGTGCGTCATTCTCCGAAGAACACAGTTTAAGTCATAGTGATATTAAGGGTGCCATGGAGTGTGCAGAGAAAATGAAGTCCTTCCTTTCCCGCGACAATGACGATGACCGCTATGAAGTCTTCCATACCCGGCTGGTGCAGGCTATGGAGCCGTACATCAAGGTGTATCACGACAACATCAACGCCAGCCGTCAGCAAAGCATAACAGATTTCTTCGCCCGCAACCCACCACAGCCAGCCCAAGCCAGTGATAGTGGCAGTGAAGATGACTTTGAGGGATTTGTCAGGGAAGCCCTGACAACTGTAAGTGACAGTGATGGTGATTCACCTAGTAATGGTGATTCACCTAGTAATGGTGATTCACCTGAGGGCCAGTAATCTGCCCTCTGCCTCGGAACCAGCCTCCATCTCCGTATGCCGACCCATCTCTTCTACTACCGTAAGTGTTCCACCTAATTTTTAGTTTTCTAACCTAACCTTTTATTTTTCCTATGTTAACCTTTATTTTTCCTAACCTAACCTCTTCTCTATTACTTGTTTTTTCATACCATCATAAAGTTAAGATAAAATTTTTACTACAACATAGTTATGTGTCGCCAAAAAGTGGAGTTTGGGGATCGGCCTGGACTCCATTTCAATTAATCCCATATGTTATGTTATTCACTTTACGTGTTTCTCGCTTTCCGCGGTACCCTCCGGGTTACATTAACCGCGTAAAGTGAGGGTTAACTGTACATCTAAAATCACTTAATTTACGACAAAAGAAGAAATAGAATGACAAAATACTGTAAATGAAAGTAAAAAATAAGTCATCAGGGAAATAAAATACTGTAAATTTCAAGTTTAACCCAGTTCCTATTGGTGGGCATTTTTAAGTCGGGGACCTCCTGTATAACATCTGGTTTATCATTTATGGGATAAACAAACAACAGTAGTCCCAGTACACTTCCCTCTGGTACCCCACTTGTCAAATAGTACACATGACGATTTTGTGCCATGAAGAAAAACTCTTCCATATTAGGGCATTCCTTGATTTCTGTATTCTTTCAGTTTAATTTTCAGGCTTTTTTTTCAGGTAAGTTATCGAATGCCTTAACAAAGTTTAGGTACAGGTACTGTTAGTATTACCACCATGCTGCAGAATCTCTTTCCTCACACCCAGCACCAAAAGTAATTAGTAATATCTCTATTTGCCGGAATCCCTCAAACCTGGAATTCTTCAATAGCCGGAATTTAAATTTTCTTGAAAAATCGTTCCCTAAGCCAGAATATTTTTTGAAAATTTCGGCTTTGGGAATGATTTTCTGAGGGGCACATTTCCGGGGAAAATGTTACAAATTTTCCCGATACCCAGAAATTTCCCGGAAATTCTGAGAAAATTTTTCCGGTACTTGGAAAATTCCGGGGATGGGGGTTATTTTTCCTGGTTCGAAAGATGATGTAATGGGCAATTTCTGGAACTTCCGAGACCATTTTTCCGGGGACGAGGGATTTTTTCCGGCTTTGAGAGAGTCTTCTTGTCACCCAGAAATCTCTCATTCCCAGAAGTGTTCTGCACCAATTGTTCTGGCTAACGGAGATATCACTGTATATCAAGCAGAAGCGTCTGGACATATAACTGTGCTGGCATTCCTTTACAACATAGAATGTGTTCCATCACAGTATTGTATATAATACTCTCTAGTAGTACTTTACACACTATGCTTTAAGTAGTGGCACTTGAGGGAAGTAACTACCTCAGCATTTCAAGTTTAGTAGCGGAGTGATTGCCTGTATTTAATTTGAGTACTGTACTGTTTGTCCCCTCTGTTTGACTTGATCCACTTTTCTACTCTGATATGTCTTAAGTATTTTTTAATGCATGGGAAAGTTGAATTGCAATGATGTGTGTGTTTAAATCAACCAGTTACAGAATAAGATGGAGTGTAGTCATTTAAACCTGTATATGGAACACTTTATTTAAGATTTTACATAATTTATTTAATTTCCATGTTTAGTATTACAAATATTTACTTGATATTCTTATTGAGGTAAATTACCCTGTATGTGTCAGTCCCTCGTAATACTCATCTAAAATGTAATGCTCCCCCATTCGGAGTACTGAACTGAACTTCTGTTTGTTCCCCAAGATATAATAAAGATTGCCAGTTGATATGAGAAGAGAAAGTTGTGATTTAATAGAAGTTGACACAGTAGGCACCCCTTCGTACTCTTTCAATGTAGATTATGTCAGGGAAAATCTCACCTGCCAATGCTTTTTCGACACATACAGGGAAATATTATTTATTTAGGTTTGCTTTGTTTAATGTTATATAGACAACACAGATGCTCTTAGTGACACATTTGATAGTGCATGAGCCTTGTGCGAATAGATTAGGCCTTTGTTCTGGGATGGTGACCTTAGACGGGCGGGCGGGCTGAGTGTCTTCCCACACTTTCTGGTCCAATATTCTTTAATTTTCTGCTTAGATTGTTCAGATTGTTCCTCATTATTTCAACCAAGAAACATACTCAGTTACCATGCCTTGGCTGCCACATAAAATATTCTATTTGTAATTACACTACAGTCAACCCTCGCTTTACGCGGTCCCACTTTACGCGTTCCCACGTTTACGCGGTACCCTGCCGAAACCGGAATGCTCACTTTCCGCGGTGTGTGTACCCTTTTACGCGGAGAGCGGCGCGAGCAGGGTGCGCACAAGGTCGCCCAGTCATCAAAATATTACCGAGTTCTTCACCCGCCACCCACCACAGCCGGCCCAAGTCAGTGATAATGATAATGATAGTGAGGATATGGACTTATATATGGACTTTGAGGGGTTTGACAAAGAGGCCCTGCAAGCCCCTGTGGTGGATAGTGATACAATTGATACAAGTGATACAGGTGAGGGCCAATAATCTGCTCTCTGCCTCGTGTGCCCAGCCATCTTTTCTACTAATGTAAGTGTTAAAAAACCTAATATTATTGATATTTCTCTTAATTATTAATTGTGTGTGCATACCATCATAAAATTAAGAAGTTATTTTTACTACAACGTCGGTATTGTGTCTGAAAAAGTGGAGTTTGGGGGTCGGCCCGGTCTCTATTTCATTTAATCCCATATGTTATGTTGTTCACTTTACTCGGGCCGCCGTGGGGTTGAATTAACCGCGTAAAGTGAGGGTTCACTGTATATTCCCTCATTAATTCGACAAAAAATGTGGCTCTGGGCTCCTACGAATTACCAAAAAATCCAGTGCTTGAGAGATGGTGAGTGCTGGCAACATTATTAGGGAGAGCGGGACTGATCAGCTGTTACCGCTCTGTAAACAAGAGACCAGGAATATACTATGATCCAATAGCTCATCTGGGATTGAGACTGAGATTTTTTAGGGAAATTTTATTATTTTTCGATAATGTTTTTTAATCCGGCACCAAATAAACGTAAATAATATGGGAATTATGATGAAATTGTATACTGTCGTTATAAAGGGATGGCTGAGTGACGAACATGGGAGGTGAGTTGTCCTGTCCTCCCTCCCCCCTCTGCCACCCACCACTTCCTCTCCCCGGCTACGCAGTATGAACCAAGATGTGGTTTTGTACAGTATCTTAATATAATTCATTCATCTTAAGCTATTTCATAATATATTCCTTTAATAATATTATAGATTATTGCACTTTGTATAATCTGACTTGATAAATCTGTCATGTTCTTTGATAATATTCCCTCTAGTATACTGTACAGTATTTAGTATTAAACAAAACATGTTGAACCAATGTGAAAAAATGTATGATAATTAAACTCAATAAATCTATCTATCTAAACTTAAATATCAGTACATTTTCAGAATTAAAAGAACTGTACCTATACAGTATTAATCTATAATTCCAAGATTCGACCTTGAGTTTGTGAGTATGACCGCCATACATTCCGTGCGCTGCTGTCACCCTTCCGGTTACACGGAGGATGTATCGGCTGTTTAGTCTACAACAACAGACAATTTAAAATGCTGTAATAGGTTGCTTTATAAAGGTTGGATTGGCAAATTAACATTAGTTACACATTTATCATTTTTACCATCTACTGCATTAAGTTATTAATTTCAATATTTATTGAGTTATTTGGTAGAAATGCTGTACAGTACCTGTACTGGGTGGCTGGCCCGCCACATGGGCTATGATTGGAGAAATTACTTTGTTTATTCATAAATATTTATGGTACTTGATGCACAGTAAAATGATCATAGTCACTTCTGAGTATGTTGGTATATAACAGACCAAGTCGGTTATTATTCCGGATCCGGATATAATGGACTTTAAGCTTTAACCGGCCTTCCCTAAATTAGTCCGTTTACTGTACAGTGATCCCTCGGTTAACGAGCACAATCCGTTCTAGAAGGTTGCTAGTTAACCTAAAAACTCGTGAACCGAAACCATTGTTTCAATGGGTTTTTGGGTAATTGGTTCCAGCTCACTGAAAATTGCCTAAATTCAACAAAAAAGGTAGAAAAGTACACTTACTTAGAGGTGTGTATATAGAAGGCTCCTGGATGATGATGATGATGATGATGATGGGAATTAGAATGGGGATGGAGGAGGAGGGAGAAGAGAAGGCATTGGGGTGGAAGAGAAGTTACCCCATGGTGCCATTTCACCCATAAAATTTTAGTTCTCTTGGTGTAATTCAAGATTATTTTCTTTAAATCAACCTGCACTGCATTATATATTGTCAATATGTAAAACATATTTCAAAATGACCAATAATTTATTTGCAAACACAGAAAAAAAGCGTTTAGTTGAAGAGAGTCTCAAGCAAGATGTTACCTCCACTGAAAAGACACAAAGACTGACGCCTGTTTGGTGTGTTGACAGGCTGGATGGCATGCATAAAACTAGTTTCCTTACCTTCAATTGTGTTCTATAATTGTTAAAATGACTAAAAAATTTAATATTAAACATGCTGAGGTCTGCTCGTAAGAAACTCGTTAATCGAGGGATTGCTCGTTAACCGAAGTTAAGAATCTTATGGAAGGTAACTCGTTAACCGAAATCTCGTTAGCCGAGGGACCACTGTATATACAGTCATGCGCCGGTTAACGTCCTAGATACGTTCTTGGAAACATGACGTTAACCGAAATGGACGTTGTCCTATCATCACAGAAACTTTGTATTTATACTTACGTGTATGTGGAATACTATATATGTACATATACACTTTTACTCTTAAATCACTACTGTAATGTGATACAGGTGATTAATTTTTATCTCTTGTTCAAAATACATGACGTTTATATCAGAATTATTCACTGTTTTACAAGGATTCCAGCAACACCGGGCAGATGGGGGAGAGAGAGGGAGGGAGCGAGTGAGAGGGCGTGGGGGGAGGGGAGGTAGTACGTTTCGCAGTTGGCCCAGGTCTAACGCGTGTATATTTATCAGTTCTTAAGTGACTAAGCTTCTCTCTTATAAAAAGCCAGTGAAATGACCTGGGTGAATATAATTAACATTGCTGGGATTCTTGTAACATACTGATTAATTTGAATATAAACATGCTATAATTGCACTAGACAAAACAATTTTAGTACCATAATCAAATTAGTACATGTGCACGCCAGCTTTGCACTAAGGTCATTTATTTCTATTACTTTTCTTTTAGTATGGTGTGTGCATGTAAATGGATGAAAATAAATGAAGAAATATATGTAAATCTACCCAAAAATGCAGTTGGAAAACTTTTTTATAAAATGTACTACAGTACTGTACACTAATGTACAACAATTTTTTTCTCTTGAACAAAATATATGACCTTTATATTCAAATTTTTGGCTGTCTTCGTAGGATTCCAGCAATGCAAATTATAATCTCCTAACTTTAGTCTGAGATATTATATAAGATAAAAACTGTAAGCCTAAAACCCTGGCTGGGGGGGAGGAACGGACGGACGGACGGACGGAGCCACCCAGCGAGGGGTTGGGGGGGTTGGGGGGTTGAGGTGATAAGTTTGAGCCGAAGGTCTCTGTGTGTTTATTTAACAGTCCTACTAAGCTTCTCTCATTTTAAAATGCCAGTGATATGACCTAGGAGAATATAATTAACATTGCTGGGATTCTTGTAAGATAATGATTTATTTGAATATAAACATGTTGTAATTCGCACTAGACATAACAATTTTAGTACCGTAATCAAATTAGTACATGTGCACTCCAGCTTTGCACTAAGGTCATTTATTTCTTTTGCGTTTCTTTTAGTATGGTGTATGCATGTAAATGGATGAAAATAAATGAAGAAATTTATGTAAATCTACCCAAAAATACAGTAGAAAAACTTTTCATAAAATGTACTACAGTATTGTACACTAATGTACTACATTTTTTATATCTTGAGCAAAATATATGACGCTTTTATTTAAATTAATCTCTGTCTTGCAAGGATTTCAGCAATGCAAATTATATTATCCTAACTTTGGTCCGGGACTATTATAGGGTATTATAGGGTATTGGCGAGTAGGGTTAAAACCGAGATAAGGAAAGCAAAGAGGAATAATAAGGTAAGGATAGCAAGGGAGGCGAAGACAAACCCCCAAAGGATTCTACCAAATGTATCAAACTAAAACACGAGAAAAGATTGGACCAATACGGTCAGACTTCGGTGAGCTCACTGATCACGACGGAGAAATGAGCAATAATTTGAATAAATATTTTTCAACAGTTTTCACCACCGAAAATTTAGACATGATACCCGAGGCACCAACTCTATTCAGAGATAGTGAAGAAAACAAATTAAGTGAGATAGTAGTGACTGGTAACGATGTTAGTAAGCAAATAGACAAACTAAAGCCTAATAAGTCACCTGGTCCCGATGAGATATTTGCCAGAGTATTAAAGGAATGTAAGGAAGAGCTTAGTATTCCCTGAGCAAAGTTGTTTAACATGTCCTTAAAAACAGGTGTAGTACCAGAATCCTGGAGGATAGCGAATGTTATACCGATTTTCAAGAAGGGGGATAGATCACTATCCTCTAACTACCGCCCAATCAGTCTAACATCAATAGTAGGCAAATTACTGGAAGCAATCATTTCAAACTCTATTCGAAATCACCTGGAGAAGCACCGATTGATCAATGATTCCCAGCATGGCTTCACAAGTGGACGTTCTTGCCTAACTAATCTATTGACATTCTTTTCATCAGTTTTTGAATCGGTGGACGAGGGGCACAATTATGATATGATAATTCTCGACTTTAGCAAAGCCTTCGACAGAGTCCCCCACGAAAGACTAATTAGAAAGGTAGAAGCTCATGGCATCAAAGGTGACATCCTTAAATGGATTAGGGCGTGGTTACAGGACAGGAAACAGCGAGTGAGCATTAACGGCACTAAGTCCCATTGGAGCAACGTCACTAGTGGAGTTCCCCAAGCCTCAGCACTTGGACCATTATTATTTATTATATACATAAACGACATAGATATCGGCATTGACAGCAACATAAGTAAATTTGCTGATGACACTAAAATAGGACGTTATCAAATCTGACGAGGACTCGGTAAAACTATAGGAAGATCTAAACAAATTTTTCGAATGGTCTGAAAAATGGCAGATGAAATTCAACATCGACAAATGTAAAGTACTCAGTATAGGAGATGTAAACAGGGAAACCAGATACCAGATGAACAACGATGCCATAGAGAAATCCGACTGCGAGAGAGATTTAGGAGTAATGATAAGTAGGAACCTTAAGCCAAGTAAACAATGTGTTTTTGCTCGTAACAAGGCTAATAAAGTACTTGGGTTCATACAAAGGAGTGTTAGTTACAAGACTAGCGAGGTCATCCTAAAACTGTATCTTGCTCTTGTGAAACCACACCTGGATTACGCAGTTCAGTTCTGGTCACCGTATTACAGAATGGATATAGAATCCTTGGAAAGAATTCAGAGGAGAATGACAAGACTAATCCCAGGCATTAGGAACCTTGAGTATAGAGACAGGTTAAAGCATCTTAATTTGCACTCCCTTGAGAAACGTAGAGCGAGGGGCGACCTGATAGAGGTGTATAAGTGGAAGGCAGGGCTAAACAAAGGGGACATTACAAAGGTACTCAAACTATCCAACCAGGAGCGAACTCGTTACAATGATTTTAAATTAGACAAATTTAGATTTAGGCGTGAAATAGGCAAACACTGGTTTGGAAACAGAGTAGTGGATGAATGGAACAAGTTACCAAATATCATCATTAACTCGAATACGCTGAATTGTTTCAAACATAGGTTGGATGCTCATATGAGCAATAGGGGTTGGGTGTAAACGGAACTGCACAGTATGGGCCAATAGGCCTGCTGCAGTTTCCTCCATTCTTATGTTCTTATGTAAATCACCAATCTTTTGTCTGGGAACACAGGGAGGGAGGTAGCCAGCCGAGCGTGAGGTGAGGTGACAGAGTGTCTTTATTTATTTGAGATAAGATTTGACAGTTGGCACTGAAGGCCTGGGTGTTTACTTGTCATTACTTAAGAGTGACTAAGCTCTTCTCATAATTTGCCACCCAAACGACCTGGGTGAATATAAATTAAATAGCTTGGATTCTTGTAAGATAGTAATTTATTTGAATACCTGTATAAACAAGCTATATTTGCAATAGACATAACAATTTTAGTACCGTAATCATTTAGTACATGTACAATACAGGTTTGCACTTAGGTCCATTGTTACTGTACAATATTGACTAAATTCACTAGATAACGTACGCCTCACAGCACAATCTATAAGAATATGCGATGCGTACGTGACTGTGCCCGCTCTAGGGCCATTTAAGTTCGCTACGTCCCATTATTTGAATTTTTTTATTTTATTTTAATTTTAATTGTTTATTCCTTGATAGAGGAAGCGGGATCCTAGTGCTGTCACTTGGTACCCCTGTACCATAACACCAGAAGCAACTGACCAGTGTCACAAGTATATACAGTACAGTACAGTCATCCCTTGGTTATCGCGCCTAATTGGGACCCCGCCGATAATGAAAGTACAGAACCTATGGGATTTATTCTAATTGGTTCCAGGCACCCAAAACCCAACCCCAAGTTTCCCATTTTACAACCATTTAGACCCACTAAATTTATATACAGTATTACCCCGCTTTACATGGTTTCACTTTCCGCGATTTCTCATTTACGCTGTACCTTGCCAGAACCAGACTCACTTTCCGCGGTGCATCTACTCATATATGCGGTGAAGTATAATTTTTTTTTTTTTTTTTATTTAGCTCATAAAATTCATACAAATTACCCGGCCAAAATATAATTTACATTGCTGGAATTCTTGCAATATGATGATCATTTTGAATATAAACATCATGGATTTTGCATTAGACATACAAATTTTAGATCTAAAGTAATAATTTGGTTTACACAAAGCAAATATTTTATCTTTTGTGCAAAATATATGAAGTTTACATTCAAAATATTCCCTGACCTGCAAGGAATCCAGAAATGTCAATTATATTATCCTAACTTTAGTCTGAGGTATTATTTATTACTAAACGTTAGAATGTAGAGTTTTCACCCACACATTTATCTGGTAGGGAGGGAAGGTGGGGGGGAGGGTTGGGACCGACCGACCCAGCTGGCGTGAGTGTGAGGAGGGGGGGAGGCAAGGTGGGGTACTTTGACTGACAGATAGTGTCGTGAAGAATATTGTTTTTTTTATTAACTGAAGATATTTGTTTTAGCTCATAAAATTCATACAAATTACTTGACCAGAATATAATTTACATTGCTGTAATTCTTGCAATATGATGATCATTTTGAATATAAACATCATGGATTTTGCATTAGACATACAAATGTTAGATCTAAAGTAATAATTTGGTTTACACAAAGCAAATATTTTATCATTTGTGCAAAATATATGAAGTTTACTTTCAAAATATTTCCTGACCTGCAAAGAATCCAGAAATGTCAATTATATTATCCTAACTTTAGTCTGAGGTATTATTTATTACTAAATGTTAAAATCTAGAGTTTTCACCCAAACATTAATCAGAGAGGTAGGAGCTAGTGAGCTGGGAAGAGGGGGGGGGGGGGGATTTCAGTCCATCATTTGAATGGACATTAACCTGGCGACTGTATTTCTCTTAAATATTAATTGTGTGAGCATACCATCATAAAATTTAGATGTTATTTTTACTACAACATAGGTATTGTGTCGGAAAAAGTGGAGTTTGGGGGGTCAGGCCAGTCTCTATTGGAATTAATCCCATATGTTCTGGTGTTCACTTTCCGCGGTACCCTGTGGGTTCAATTGACCGCATAAATCGGGGTACTACTGTGTAATGTTATGGTAATTATCATAAACACACATAGGCACAGCTAGGTTTATCACAAAGTGATGAAAAGGGTACGCTTAATACTGTAGTCCACAAAACATGTAGCTATGCTTTTTTTATTTGGTCCCCCATCATACAAGTCTGTTTTCTCTCGCATCAGGACGCCTGAGTCCTCCGTTTTCTTTCTTAATCTTAGAGTGCACCAGAGACTTCGTTATTCTTAGTAATGCCACAGAATTTGAAATTGCAACCCCAATTGCAACTGTTGAGGCAGCTAGATATGTCTGATTACAACAAATGTGTTATTGTCAATTTGTAGGTGAAAGATTTTATCCTCAATAGATGTAGGTTAACATTACACCTGGAGGCAAATGCTTAAAAAAAGCCAAAGGAAGGAAGCATATTCCTTTAACACATAATATCTGACCAGTATGGGGAGGATCATCGTGTCTCCGTCAGGGGGTCATGGAGTGGTGGTCCAGCAGGTGTCACGGATATTTTTTTTGGGGGGTGGGGGGGGGCACAGATGTATATGCGATCGGACGTTGTTCGGGCGCATGACTGTATTTGTATAAACATGTTATTTGCTGATGTCCAAGTAAAAGCATAATGAAAGGGTAGATGATGAAGTATAAATATAATGCTGAACAGGTATTTCATTAACAAAAGACACTATTATTTTTTTTTTATGAAGAATAAATTGATTTATGTGATGTTAAACTCCACATACTGTACACCTTTACAAGCATTATTGTAAATGTTTTTAATTAATCCAAGTATCATTAATTAGCAGGTAGTGAGACAAATTCTCTTATTCCTAGAAAAATCAGCCAAATTAAGGAATTTTTCTGGGTATTGGTGAATGTTTCCATGTCTAAACTACACATCTGACATAGAACACCCTTGCCACAGATGCTTAACTGCAGTTGGATAAATACAGAGCTGTGCAATATTTATGCAAACGTACATTATATACCTACCTGTATACTATGGTATACTGTACTGTACTCTATTGTACCCATCAGCAGATGCTGTCATCTTGAGCTTCTGTTGTAGGTAGGCCATTTGGTGATACAGGATGGCTTGCCTTTGTCCTGTACCATTTACTGTAGCAGGTGTTGTTAACTGTCACTCTCCACTCACTCCATGAAGGAGGGTTTGTACATAAAATCTTCAAACACTCCACTGCTATGTACAGTACTGTACTGTACACTCAGTTCTTTCACACTTACTGAATGTACAGTACAGTACTGTACATAGTAGCTGTAATAACTTTTTATCTCTTTAACACTGCAATAACAGTATTCTTGACTGATTGTATCGTGATACAGTAATATACAGTACTGCACTGAACAAAACTGATCATATGTCAAAACAGCAGTGAGCAAGCAAGCAAAGTTGTACAGTGGCAACAGACAATGAACTAAGAGTGTCATGATGCTAGAGTTTTTTTTTTTTTTTACGGGCATTAGCCCACCCGGGTACAGGAGATAGGCTTCAAAATGCTTCAGCCAATCATAGGCATTCCATGCAGTCACATGACAGAAGTAGCCAATTGTAATGCATGAGCACTCTGAGCCTACCTACTCATGCACTCAGCACATATCTGCATATGATGCAATCATTGGAAATTCATTTAATTACCTGAAACAGAGATATTTTTCTTGGAATGCTGAAATTTTATTTTTTTGGTAACCGAAAGTTCTGGGATCAAAGAATCTGGCTAATGGCAATAGTATTACTGTAATATAAAATATTTTTATATTATTTATGACTTAAAAATTTCACCCTTTACGTCAACTGAAAACTTATGAATATTTCATATTATTGTAATGTTCACTCATATTGGGTCATGAATCTGTCATTGTCATTTAGGAATTCATATGGCTTTCATATCCACAACAGTAACTGCAAGCAAAGTAGGCTCTAATATGGTACAAAGCAGATATTTATTGTATAGACCTAAGAATAAAGCCAACTTGCTGCATTGTGGAAGGTCAGTAAGATAGAAAGCTAAGTGGTGGGATTTAAAAAAAAAATTACTTATTGATATTTTGATTTACTGAACATTTTCTTTTTCTTTTTTAGGAGAGTTCGGGTTTGGCAAATGGATCTGCTGTGAACGCATTTGATGGAACTGACAATATCGAAATGACTATTAAGAACCAAAAGATGGGCTATGACTGGGATCCACCATCCCCAGTTGCACCAAACGGGCTTAAAAATTCCATTTCAGTACCTGGAACTCCAATCAGTGGCCAAAGTCAGAGCAGTATGAAGCCAAGCAGCAGTTTTACAAATTTACATGATATACCATCATCCTTCAACAGCATAAGTGTCCACACTGACAAAAAACCTTTAATTTCAGAAAATGACAGTATGTCATTGACCAATAATTTGAGTGCAAGTTCCATTGAAGACAATGGTGAACAGAATGTTGTTGGAACCCCTGATGTTTTGCCAAACATGAATCGTCACTTGAGCCTTGATTATAAACAAAACAATCTTGACAGTGAAGGGGTCATGGCTCATAAATGCGACTCATCATTTTCTTGAGAAAGGGCTATGCAGACAAACATGAAAGTGATTTTCATATTATTACTTGAATTAAAAGGTGTTAATCATTTTTACATTAAGCCATTCATATTTACTACAAGAGATAAAATGTCAGAAGAAAAAGTGGTAAAATTAGTTATAGCATTTATTATATACAATTGTAGAGATAGATGACAGGAATTAGCAACTTTTTAGGAATCAGAAATTGGAAAATATGATACACGTACAGTACAGGTTGGACCCCGCTAATCTGGGACCTGATAGTCCGGCAGCTTCGATGCTTTGGGATGGTGTCATAGCCACTTCTAGTGGCTGTTGCCACTATTTTACTTTAAATACTTATAATTTACCCCTATATGTGCCTCCTAAGAGACCAGCAAGCAGTGGAAGTGGTTGTAATACGGCAAAACGTAAGCATGTAACATTAACTATTTTGGAAAGGTGTCTATACTGAAGAAATTATTGCTAATCCGGAACCGGTCTGGTCCCAAGCTTCCCGGACTAGCGAGGTCCAACCTGTATGTAATTTTTATTTAATTTTTAAATACTATTTTGCCAAACATCCAAATTTATCCACCAAATTAATATTATTAATATTTGCAATAATTTTGTGTGTAATTTAAGTACATTATATTTTTACTGGCTAAAATTTGGGCCCTGTAGAAAATTAACTTAGCTAATACAAGGAAGATCTGATATTAGAACTGGTAGTTTGAAATGGAAGGATAGTATATTTCTGTTAGCCTTAGCATAGAACTGGTAGTGTTCATCACTGGTGTTTAAGGGTGACAAAAAAAGATGAAATTCTGTTCAGTTTCCAGTGTTGTTTACAGCCAATTATGGTATTTATTATATAGGCAGCAACTGTTACAGAATGCATATGGTGAGGTTACTGTTGTTTTTGACAAGGATTAGGTCTAAATTTTTATCTTCTCGGTAATGATGGATAGCAGATATTCAGGTACAGTTCTGATGGATTCCATTCAATTTGACCTTTTTGGTCAATTTGATCGTGGTTATATTATTCAATAACTGGTTGATATACATAACAAGTATGACTTTATGCTTAAAATACACTATGGTGGATTAGTTCCCGGGAGTTTAGGGTTATGTATTATCGAGAACAAATATAATAAATTCATATTTCTTGGATAATACTTTTTAGAATCTGCATATTTGCATGTAATTTTTTAATAGTTTTTACTGGTGTTGTGACTAACATTAATATTTATTTCGAAACTGTTATTCTGAATTGGATTCATCTGAGACACAAACAGTTCTTACATTTAAGCAAGAAAAAGACATATTCTTACCTATATTTATCTCCTCCATATATTGAATAATACATGAAAATAGTCTTTTAATTTTTCATTTCTTAAGATGTCTGTCACATATTGTGGACTTGAGCAGCAGCATTTGATGGGTTCTCATTATTTCTTGTCTAACAGTTTTTGCAGTTCTTAATTTTTAGTATTTTTATAAATCGTGATGAGTGTTAGTATACATGAAGGTTTTAAATTCGGCACCAAAATTGTCAGGTAGTTCATGAAAATCTACACTTATTTCCCGTATATTGTATTACAGTAAGCTCAGGGTTGGAAAATTTCTGTAGTCATTTGTTCTCAAAACAATATACCTGTACTGTATTTATTTATTTTTAATAATATGCCCTTGAAATTAATTAATTAAGACTAACAACGAATTATTTAAACGAAAGAAGTTACAGTATTTGCATAATGTTAGAATAACAAATATCTTTTGTAAATAATAACAACTTTTTACTTTACTTTTATCCTCTTCACCACTGATCGGCTCGTTAGCCGCTTGGGCGGTTGGTCACATCTCTGTTGGCAAGTAATAGGCATGCACTGGCTACTGAGTGTGTCTGAACCTACTCCAGTGCTTGGTTAATTCTGGTCTTGAAAGAGCTCACACTTGGTGCCATCACAACACTCTGGCAGATCTTTCCAAGAATTCACAATTCACACTCTGAAAAAGTTTGCCCTCACTGTTTTCTGGACTTGTGGCTTCTTCAACCTTGAGCTGTGACCCCTTGTGGGGCAGGTGTCCGCCAGCTCCAAGTATGTACATTCGACTGAGTAGTGCCCTCTGAAATGTTTATACACTTCAATTCGGTCACTCCTTGCCCGTCTGTAGCTAGGCAGTGGCAGGCATTCCAATCTCTCTGAGTAGTTGAGGTTCTGTAGAGCATGCACCAACCTGGTGGCTCTCCTTTGTGCATTTTCAATCAATTGACAGTCCCTAACACTTCTTTGGGTCCAGATGGGGAAGCACCTCACTCTTGAAGATCGTGACGAGGCATGGACTATCTAGATATCTTAACTACTTTTTTATAAGACCCTCTAGTTTAATTGCTTGAGTCACCTTCTTTTCCCAGTGACCCGAGAACTTACATTCCTTGTCGACAAACACACCAAGGTCCTTTTAAACATTCGGTCACAATTAATGCAGTTTTTTTGTCCAGTTGGGACATGTGATATGCCTCCTGGCCATTGGTATGTCCCAGGTGCATCCTCTTACTCTTCATGACATTGAATCTTAGCAGTCATTTCTTCGACCATTCTTGAAACCCACAGAGATCATTTTGCAGCTCTTCACAGTCTGTTTGGTTCTTAATTTCCCTTAATAACTTGGCATCATCCACAGATATTTGTATGGAGGAGTGTATAGCTTCTGGCATGTCATTAATGAAACAAACAAACAAACAACAACAGGCCCAATACACTGCCCTTTGGTACCCCACTTGTCACAGGTACACCTGACGATTTCGTACCATTAATCACCACACACTGCTTGCGATCATAGATAAAGTCTCTGATCCACGTTGGGACACTTCCCCGAATCCCGTACCCTTCCAGTTTAATTTTCATTTTTTCGTGTCCAAACATCCAGTATCTCGAGTAATTGTGTTAAACAGGAGCATCCCATCGTAAAACTGTGTTGGCAGTCCTTTACTTGGTTGTTTCATAGTAGATGTTCCACCATGGCATCTCTTATAATGCTATCAAGCACTTTACATACTGTGCTGGTTAGGTTCACTGGTCTATAATTATTCGTGGAGTGACGATCGCCCTTCTTGAAAATAGGCTAAAAGAAGAGAACAGTTGGTGTTGTACAGGAGTTAGTTGTATGGTTGAGGTAAAGCTTCAAGAATCAATGCCTTGCTGCCTCACACAACTGTTTAATATATTTTCCAGTTGTGTGAGGCAGCAGCAATAAGACCTGTAGTTTATTTCTCAGTGACCATAAGGGAATTGTTTTACTTTTCCCAGAATATCAAACCACTTTGTGTAAGCTTTTAAGTTGTGTGTATGTATGTATTAATGTCTTTTATGTTGAGAAATGGATATATAAATTTTTTCAGGTGCGAGATGTATGTACGAAGATGTTTGATTTTAGTGTTCACATGTTTGCCCTTACCCACCAATACACATGTACTGCCATATTGAACAAATTGTCTTAGAATGGTGTGATTATGAATAGAAAAAAACAAGGTCCCAAAGTGCAAACATTCGACACCACTCTACACATGATTTCTTTTTTAACACATGGAAACAATTATATGCAGTACGTTATAATATTATACTTTATATTTACTTTTACACACACACATATATATATATATACTGTATACACATTATAATTATTCACACACACATGCTACACACACAAGGTAAAAAACTATATGGTATATTTACTTACCCTATAATATAAATTAAATAATATAAAGTAGGTGAGATTTATATTTAGTGTTAGGATAGTTTATTGGGAAAAAAGTGGAAGTGGCAGTGTATACTTGGTAAAATAGTGCTGTGATAGGGTCTTGGTCAGGAAATAAGATCACCTTTAATGTATATAATGTATCTACTGTTATATTGGTGTAAATAATGTTTAATTCTCTGTTTAAAATATTCTCAAATCATATACAGTATATCAAATATCAAGTATTCTTTATCAGGAGAAGGCACAGCTAAGAGTTCCCAGAATAAATGAGTTTCCTTGGTGGTGGACCATCATTTGTTTTTTTCTATTTAAGTGTACCAGTAGATGATTGTTTCTTGTTCACTTCTAACTTGCAGAATATTTTTGTCAGTGGGTCATGTTCAATGTGTGACATTTTTTTATGTGCAGTATATATGATCACAGATATTTTTAGTCACCTTTTATGTGCAGTTCATTTGGAATAAGGCAGTATTTTAAAATCATGATTAAAGTTATGATATTCATAATCATAAAATTAATTAATTCAAGGGTTGAAAAATAATTTTGTATGGCTTTTTTGGCTTCCATATGATTTGTGTGAAATATTAGCAGTGACATTTAAACTTAAAATCAGTTATGTGGTTTAAACTGCTTTTGTGCCTTCCTCCTGACTTGATATTCATATTGGAATTAGACTGAGCAAGACCACAAAGAAGCAAACACGGGTAATGGAAGCTGCTAAATAGGAACAGAGCATTGAAAAATAATGTGCTTTAGTAGTTAAGGGTGTACAGTATATTGCATTTACTTGTTGAATTCCAGTATGGAGTAAGGAAAATTTTAAAGTTTAGGGTAGAATTAATTGTTTTAACATGTGCTTTAGTGTGTTTGAAATATTGTGATGATTATATTTTCACATGTTATCAAAAGTGCAAATATGTTGATTAAGGGTAAATATTGCTACATCAAATGCTTGTGATTCAGATGTTTCCTCAGTAATTTAGTTTTCCATGTATTAAAGACCTTTAACGTTGAAAGATATATATATTACAAAGATATATTAGTATTTCTGCCCTTCAGAGAATTTGATGTGAATTGGCTCCAGTATAATAATACAGGTTGACAATCCCTTATCCGAAATCCTTGGGGCCAGATGCATTTCGGTGTTCGGATTTCAGAATGGTGGGAATTTTTTTTTTATTTATTTATTTTTTTTACAGAGATCATCCCACCCGGGCACAGGTCACTGACCCACATTGGGGCCTGGGGGCTAAAATATAATAATAATAATAATAATAATTATAATAATAATAATAATTATAATAATAATAATAATAATTCATAGGTCTACAGTAGGTTGTGTTTCTCACATTTGATGTTATTTTCATTCTTGTATTTATTATTATTATTATTTTATTATTACAGTATTATTGTTAATATTATTATTATTATTACAAGTATTGTTATCATTCTTATTTTATTTTTGTGTATTGTTTATTAAAAATTTTATTTACTGTATTATTATTATTATTATTATTATTATTATTATTATTATTATTATTACTATTACATTTTCATGCCCCAGGCCCAGATGTGGGTTAGTGACCTGTGCCTGGATGGGCTAATAACCCACACTCCTCCCCCCCCCCCCCCCCCCCCCCAAAAAAAAAAAAAATTGCTCATCAAAAAAACTTTAGGTTTTCAGAGCTTTTCGGTTTTCGGAATTTCGGATAAAGGGTTGTCAACCTGTACTCATTCAGAAACATTTAAAAGTAAGTTACTCGGTAGCTCATAATAGTTCTTAGCATTTAATTTTGAATTACTGCAACAAATAAATCTTCCTATATTTGCAGCTCAAGTATGACCTAAGATTACCAGTTTCTGTACTTGAAGTTTTATTTTAAAAATTATTAGTTTACCTTTACTTTTCATGCTCTGTTTTTGTGAATACTGTATTTTCAGTATATTTTATAAATACTGTATCGTACATGCCTGGTAATATTTACCCTTAACAGAAATATGTCATATACTGTGAAATAAGAAATAGCCGTTGTGAATTGGTACAGGCAGTCCTTGAATTACGACCGTCTGGCGTAAGATCCTCTGCACATAAGAACGGGACCCCAATATTCATTCCTTCCCAAAATTTGTAATTAACATCCCATTTTTTGTTTTTACAATATTTTCATTATTCTATATTGTTTAACATCAATTTATTTACATTATTTGTTATGTATGGGATAGTATTGTCTTTTTGTATGGGCAGGGTTGTGCTTTAACCTAACCTAATCTGGAATTAACACCTCCTGTATATGATATTTCCTTCAGGTTGTCATGATATTTACGAGGGCCATTCAATATGTAATGAGACTGATGTAGACGGCAAAGGGGAGGGACAAGCGCAGCGTTCATGTTATGGCATGTTTAGACATGCATAAGCTACATCTTCATCTGTTTGTTTCGTCAGTTCATTCAATTAGTCTCAATTAAGTGTTGCATTAACGGTGAGTGCTCCACTTGAATTTTGTACTTTGGAAGAGCAACGATCTGTTATTTGTTTTTTAAATTCAGATGGGATAACACCAAGTGAAATTCGACGCAGAAAGTCACTGCAATACGGAAGCAATTGCATCAGTTGAGCAAACATTTACAAGTGGGTTGAACATTTCAAGCATGGTTGAACAAGCGTAATGAATGAAGATTGTGCCGGATGACCTGTCGAAGTTTCAACACCCCACAGTGCACAGTATTCACAGGAAATGATTGGAAAAGTGGGCTGGGAGATTTTGTTGTATCCCACTTACAGTATAGTCCAGATCTCTCAACATCAGACTACCATATGTTTGGTCCTCTCAAAGCAGCTTTTCGTGGAAAGGTTTTTCCGAATAATGAAGAGATGTAGAAAGAAATATGAAATTGGTTATAGAGTCAGCCGAAAGGATTTTTCACCACAGGCTTAAGAAAACTCGTAAAAAGATGGGGTATGTGAATAGCTGTAGAGAAAGATTATGTGGATAAATAGGTATGTGATCATTTATAATTAATAATTTCTTCTGCAGTTATATTCATTTGTCTCATTATTTATTGAATGACCCTCATATATTGATGAAAATAAAAAAAATTCCATAATAAATAAAAGGCTCTTGAGTTATTAACTTCATGAAGGACTGGGACTCAATTTTCACTTTATATATATATATATATATATATATATATATATATATATATATATATATATATATATATATATATATATATATATATATATATATATATATATATATATAACCAGGTATGTAGACAGAAGAGCGTATTTATTAAGGTATTGGCGTATAGCTTTTTTTATTTATTTATTTTTTCTGCCAGTTTGGAGCTACTAACAAATATTGATGATACAATACACTTAACTATGTATTTTATTAATAAGATATTTATCAAGGGTTGGGGAGTTACTTGTATGCTGTACTTCATTAGGAGGAGATTACCTGGTCTTCTGTGCTGTCAGATATGTTACTTAATTTTTTTGGGAGGAAAAGGTGCATAAAATTATCCATTTGTCTGGCTGATATATCTTAATCTTCCTCATTTATACGGACTTCTAGTTGTACATGTGTAAACAGAAACTTGTATACACCTTCAAGTTAACAATGTAAGGTCTCAGACAATCATAAGAATGTAGACCAATACATTTTCATAGTTGATCATACAAACATTACTGCTCTTTTTTTTTTTCTACTTACATGTGAATATGGAAGTTGTTGCATTCAAATAAAGAATAAATCAACAAAGGCTGGAAATGTGAATGAAACTGTTGTTCTCCTCTTGTCATTGGTGAACTGCACATGCTTTTAAGTGATCAGTCAGGAGTGGTGCTGTACTCACAACTTATTCTTCAAATATTTCCATGCATCAGAATCAGACCTTTTGTTTTATATTGTATTACTAATTTAAATAAGCTATATACTGTATCATATTTTAGGAGTCTTAGATAAATGATTAAACTGTAGTCATTCACTCTAACTGTTTTCAAGTTTATGCTGAAAGAATCAAAATCTGAAAATATCAAAATGTCTTGTAGACAGGACCACCATGTTTAATTTTATACCATGTTGGAGGTCTTATTTAAGAATGATTTTCCTAGAAAAGGGAATACATACCTGCAACGAGAGATCATACAAGAAACATGTACAGTACTGTATTGAACACTCAGTCAATATAATTTCATATGGTATTCTCCATTTATGCCATTGAAGCATTGTTAATGCTTCTGAGTTTTAGTTGTTGCATTTATTGTTATTTAGACAGCATGGATATTTATTTTTGTATGCAGAGTTTGTGTGGAGGGGCATTACAATGATGTGATACAGTGTTATGATTCTGGATCTGTTACTTTGCTTTGCTCTTTGTATGTTATTAAAGCACACGTCTTTATACAGTAAATACAATTAATCTTAAACACTCAAAATATGATTTTTCAAAACATTTAAAATCTAGATTGACTAATTATGTCAGTAGTGTTGCACTGATTACTTCTTAATTGTTCTAACTACAAAGGTTTATTTTGGTTCACTCTCCATCCATTTTATCTTTAATAAGCCTTATTAGGATCTCAGGCAGTGGACAGAAGCAGTATAAACAATGACACAATCAATTGGTGGCCTTATTGTTAATCAAGTGTAAAGAATCCCAATTATTCCTCCAAAAGTAATTTAATCAGAAGAGATATAGGTGATTATGTATTTCAGATGAATAAATTCATAATGATTATCAACATGATTGTTATCATGTGTCAGGCAGGGTATGAGAGCGGATGTGATTAAAACAAAAGTATTATTTAGTGGTTTGGATGGAGGACCTGTTGTAGAAAGTTGAAAATGGCAATATACTGTTTGTAAGTTGTTGGCTGTGATTTAATAATGTGTATTGAGTTGATTAGATACGTTGCGAGAGATTGTGCATCCTGCCCAACCTGCATCAGTGTGGAAAATGGCTGTAAAACGGTGATGATGATAATGCTGGTCCATATGGTAGTTTTCAGATGGGATATCACTGCATGTGATTGGATGTTTGTATATCAACATTGTCAAGTACTTTGGTTTCACTTTCATTAAGATGTCACTAGTGGACTTAATAAATAAAGTCACTGAAATATTAATCACAATACAGTATATTTATGTTAAGTCAATCTTTTGGTGGAGTTTGTAAAAAATTTCTAACAGCAAATCACCAGGAAGAAAAGATGGGCATAGCTATAGGTCATAGCCATGCTAGACAACAGGGCAGAGGTAACTATACTGTGGTTCCAATTTGTGGAACCCTATACAGTACAGTAAAATGACAGTACGGTACCATGATTTCACTGATGCACAGTACTGTATAGGGATCAATCTTTATTTGATAATGTGTGACTGATCTTTGATTATATGAGGGTTAGTTTTCAGTTTAGACCTGTCAAAGTAATTTAAATTCTTAATTCATAATATCTCTTGATGGGATAATCTATGCTTGTTAAAATGTGTAAAATCTAAATGTTAGGGAGTAAAGAAAATAGAGTAAAATCCATTAAAAAAGTATATACCTGAATTAAAATACTGTAATCACAAAGTCTGGAGAACAATTGAAATGAAGTGGGAGGTGGGGGGGATGTGCCCTTTAACTACAAGGTGGTGAGGGACCTATTATAAGGCCTGTGAAAGAGGGGACACTCACTAAGTACACCATCAGATACATATAATTAAAATTAAATTTCAATCAATTTTTATTAAATTTTTAGTTACCAGCGTTCCCTAATTCTTGTAACATATCAATTACATACACATAAGAGATTTAAGTAAACCATCATGGGTTACATTTATACATTATTACAAAGGGACGCAACATCAGATTTGGAAACAGACAAACACCAACTCGCCAGAATATGTATGGTTGTGTCAGCAACAGACCATGAGTTAGCACGGCCCCTGGCTGCAAATCTGGCAAATCACTTAAATTTGTCTCCCTAGTTGGCCTTGGCTTTTAAAGGAAACCCACACTAAGCTCCACCTACTGTAGTTTTCCTAAACTACACTTACACTGTACTTCTCATACCTCAGTCAATGACCTACAGCATCTTTGACCTATGATGTCATACTGTTCAGGTTTACCCATTGGTAATGTGATTAAACTGACGAAAGGTAGGTACTGTACAGTGTTCTTGCACTCAAATGTTGCCACAAAATCCTGACATCTGGTTTGTTGCTCTGCAACAAAACCCATTTGATCCCACCACAATATTCTGTGTGTGTTTGACAGGCTCCAGATTTAGAACTGGCTGGTAACTTCAGTGCTGTACTGTATTTCTCATAGCACAAATATATATTTCTTATATTTTTTTCCCTCGCTGGGCCACTCTATTGTAAGTAGATTACACAAACCAAACATGAGGGTAGGTCAGATTTGCTTTCATAAAGTCTTCATTCATTTTTTTCTTTACACCACAAGAAGAAAACTCTATCAAAAGGGATCAAGAAATAGTGGCTCACCCAAAATGTATACCTATATGGAGAGTTCACTGAGAATTTACAGCATGGTTGAGAGGTCTTTGTGTATACAAGTAAACATTGTTAAAAATCTCTTTAGTTATGAATGAGACTGGGGCCTCGACAAAAGGGTTCTGAATCGCTGCAAAGTGGGAAAATTTTAGATAAAATTATAAAGAAAATGAGTTAGTTTATCAGCAGTATTAGGATTGCTGAAAATTAGTTCCTTATCCATAAAGTGTTAACAATTACACATTGAATCTTAGGTAATTAGTTGTTATTTTCTGTTTGGTAATGAGCCACCTGTCAAAATCTGACGGTTTTATATAAAATTCCCTCAATCACTCACTTTCCTTACAATCTGTACCCTGCACACAATTGTTTCCATCTTTCAACAATAATTTTAGTTTACCACATTCATAAATGTCAGATTTATATTTACACGATTAATTAATACATTGCAATGCATAAAAAGGAGAGAAAAGGATGGTAAACATACTTGTACCTAATCTTTGTTTATCCTGTGGGGAGAGAACCCTGTGCCAAAGCAGCCAATAATGTGTGTCTGTCTTAATTGAGATGATGAATTTGCCTATTCTAATGCTTTTAATTTTTAGATCTAATTTATGTCAATTCATAATACTGTACTGTACAGTATATACAGTAGTTAAATTCCTTTTTTTAAACTAAGATTTACACAAGTGGAATTACATGACTCTTAATACAAAGTTTGAAATAAACCTTTTGGTGAAATCATTATACGTACTGTATTGACCTTTATGGTTACATATATACAGTATCCTCAGCGTGGAGAGTGTAAAAGAAAACCCGACCAGTTTATGGAGATCAAAAGATAAATCCGTCAACGATTTATTTTTTGAGAAGTAAAAATTATTTTAGTTAATATGGAAGGACTACACCTCGCTCTTGTATATCTTTCAACCCAATGGAAAGCATGTACACTCGGTAAAAAACTACCGTTACAATTCCCGTACTAGACTTTCCAGAATTATCGACCGTATGGTAAAACGTCATTGGGCCGGGTTTCATTATGACGGCATGCGAAACTGTGGAGCTAGAAGAATGACATAATGTGGCATTAGCCCAAAGCGAAGTAGCAATACAAATACAGATTCAAAATTCGGTTGCAAAATAATCTTTTACCTTTATTATATCCACTAATTCTGCCAAACATACAATGCATTCCTATATGGCAACTCATCCACTTCCATGGTTGGTGTAGTTCACAGTGTGTGGAACATTTAATGTAACATACAGTTTAACTTATCTAGATATACTGACTTTCTCCAGTTATATTGTAACAAAGTAATTCAATATTGTCAATGAAATAGCTAATTTCGGCCTACGAAATTAAGTACAAAATATCTCGCATTCAGACCTACCAACCCTCGCGAGACAACGGGAATGTTCAGTTGGAAAATCAAAGGACCCCATCTGTATGGTAGTTTTTTGCCAAGTGTACAGTAGATGAAAAATGATGTGACCAACAGATGATATTTGTGTGTGTTAGATATGGTGTATAATATTCTAATCATTTAATAACAAAAGTACCGGTACAGTACTGTACTTCTTTCTGCTGCAGTTTTAATATATACACTTAGGGAGTTTTTTCCACAGATAAAGAAAGTACACCTATGGACAAAAATATCCCAATTTGTCAAAAAAGGGGATGTATTTTGTTTCTAGGCACGACTTATCTTCATATTTCCACTTTATGATTACTTATAAAAGCACATGAACCCATTCACATACACAAAAAAATGCATCACATTTGAAAACAAAATTAACATTGTTACACCTACAATTTTAATCTATTAAATATTGCTTCTGTTATTTTTCTATTATTCAGTCAAATATATAATTGAATGCACCATACCTTCAGGCCTTGTGGCATACCCATGTACACCACTGTAAATGGTTTATTACTTTAATAGGTAAAATGATGTGGCTTTTTGCTATTAAAAAAAATTCACACTCATGTATGACTATAAATTTATGTATGTTGGCAATATTTGTCTAATGACAAGTTTGCATAATGTGTGTGCACTTGCAAATGTAAAACCTCTCACATTATGTGGTAGAGTACAGTACAGTAAAATATATAGATCACCATTAAGCTGGTGTGAGTGCTAATCTTGTATGTTGTATATGAGTGTACAAGTGATCATATGATGTGTGTGTACAAACCTCCATATAGCATGAATGCAAGGTGCTGTTGTACATAATTAACTTCCAAAGTGTCATATACAACCAAGTATTTTTTGATGAATGTTACAACTACAATATACTGGTTAATTAATAGAGATATCATGTTACAGTTATAAAGTTTTAAAAATTAATATGGATATATATAAATATATATATACAGTATGTACAAAATTAATAATAAAGTGTACCCTCATAATTTATTTACTAAGCCTTACAGAAAATTACTAAAACTATAAATACAGGGGTCCCTGACTTACAAACGCCCGCTGATACGAACGGGGTAAAAATTTAAAATTTAAAGTACAGTACTGCATTTTATTTACAGTAGAATGTCGATTTAAAACGATTCAATTAAGATTACGTACAGTATAGTCTTTATTTACGCGGTCAATTGAACCCGTGGAGGTCCGCATAAAACAAGAAATGCGTAAACGAAATAACAGAACATATGGGATTAATTGAAATGGAGACAGGGCCGACAACCAAACTTCACTTTTTCCGACACAATACGTACGTTGTAGTAAAAATAACATCTTTATTTTATGATGGTATGCACACAATTAATATTTAAGAGTAATATCAATAATATTAGGTTTTTTAACACTTACGTTAGTAGAAAAGATGGCTGGGCACACGGGGATGGGGGGGTTGGTTCCAAGGCAGAGGGCAGATTATTGGCCCTCACTTGTATCAATTGTATGACTATCCACCACAGAGGCTTGCAGGGCCTCTTTGTAAAACCCCTCAAAGTCCATATCCTCACTATCACTATCACTGACTTGGGCCGGCTGTGGTGGGTGGTGGGTGAAGAACTCGGTAATGTTTTGATGACTGGGCAACCTTGTGCGCACCCTGCCCGCGCCACTTCCTGCGTAAATGACCAAAACTACCGGATAATTAACGTATTTGCATTCTGGTAAGGCACCGTGTAAATGACCAAACACGTAAACAAAATCCGCATAAACGCAGACTATACTGTATTGATTTAAAACAACATCCTCAGTTAAGGACAATGTTTTAATTTAAAGCGAACCTTTCCTATTTTGCACGAGTCACTCTGGCGCATCATATTTAAAATTTTGCGCCTAATGTATCTCTGGGCACGCTACACTGTTCAAAGAGCAAAGCTTTACTGTCCATATATTCAAAATAATGTACTAAATGATTACTAAAATTTTTGTCTTGTACACACTATGGCATGTTTATATTCAAATTAATCGCTATCTTATAAAGAATTCCAGCAATGTTCAGATAAGGCTCTTGTGCTTCTTCTTGCTCATGAGCATTTCAGTGTGTTCTTTCTCGGTTGTACAAGTCTGCCAGGCAGGTAGGGTGATACTTCAGTTCTTGTGCCACAACATCTCCTGCACTTAGTTTGGCAGGGAATTTTCCAATGCTAAGTGTCTTCGCACAATCATTAAATCTTTTATTAAGTTTCATTTTCATTGCATGTCTTTTGTCATCTACCGAAGCTTCTTCCTCACATAGAAAGCATTCTGGTGCTTTGGGGTCTCTGACCATTCATGGTATCTTGCTACTGCTGCTCTCCTCTGTAGCAACTGCAGAGGTTTGCCTTTTCTGAGCTCTATTTAACTTTGTGTTGTTGAACAGAAGTCTGTAACTCTCATGATACTGTATCTTGTTCTTCCTCAAGATCTCCTCTATCACATTATCTTCAACAAGTCTTTCAGGGACAAGCTTGATTGGCAGTGCATTGATTGATGAAATAGAGGAATATTCCTTGCCAAGCTCTTGTAACCGTCATCTCCTTTTTTGGCAGGATTTGCATGTGAAGACTTAAGAGCTTCCTTCTTATTCTGTTGACAAAGACAACACTTTGCCCTGTCAGTGAGGAATGATTTGTTGGTAGATTTTGTGTCCATAACTATTTTTGATCTTCAGGGCCGAGGGTTTATCCTTTTATCACCCAGATGAGCACTTTCTTGTGTGGGATACAACTAGGTTCATGCCTATTGCACTACACCTAATCGTATCGTTCATCCAGTGTCATTACTCCCGTGTGATCTGTACACCATCCAGATAACTAATACCCTGTTATCCTTGGCTCGGCTCTCCTGCGCTGGCACATCCTGTCAGTTCAGGGACGGCTGCTTAACTGATTTGGGGTTGTTTAAGCAGCATTTGGGACACTAAGCTGTTGCAGTATGACATGCTTTTTCTTAGCTGACACTGAACCCCATGCTGGGTTGCACAGCAGTGATGTCACCAGTGTGCCCTGGTAGTGCCCGGCATTCACTCCCTCACATGCTTTGCTACTCTTGGTGGAAATGCGGGGTATGCAATTGCTTGCATGAGTAAGTAGGGATTCACCCCTATAGAGCAAAGAACAAGCAGCACCAGGCAGTAGTTATTATAGCCAAAATCACCAGGGGAGGAGCACGGCACCACTGCCTGTTGAGGATCGACAGCGGAGTGGAGAACTTGGACCGGTGAAGCAGTTACCTACGCAGAGGAGGACGGATCTAGAAGCAGCCAAGCATGAGTTACCCATCCTCACACCACGTTCTAGAGGAGAATTTGATCGACTTGAGAAGCTCGGAGATAAGTGAATTGTATCACCAGAGTATCCTACCCTTATGTAATCAAGTACAAAAACTCACAAACCAGATGGAACAGGGGGTGAGCAGTCCCACTAAGAGTGTTAAAATGGAAACTGGGGTCAAACAGTGAGGATGTGGCTGATGACGTCTGCAACACCTGGGCAGCTCACCATGCAGCACAGAAGAGGAGTCAGCCATTTGAAGTGAGCATTACGTCTGCTTCCCCTGCTTCGAGATCAGGCACACTCTGTGGCAACCATCAAGCATGTCAAGGAAAAGGTTTGTGATACAGTGGCTTTTCTGAACCCAAGTCAGATCCCAGTCATAGCTGCTGACCAGCCACTGTATGCCCTGGCAAAAGAAATCCAATGGCATTGGCCTGAGTATGGAGAAGACAGGTATGTTATTATGTTCGGGGGACTTCACATAGAGATGGCTGCACTGAGATCACTAGGAACGCTACTTCAAGACAGTGGTTGGACCGGTTCCCTTGTTGAAGCAGGAGTGGCTTCATCTGGTACAGCAGAGTCTTTTGTGTCTGTATCAAGTGTAACTAAGACAAGACTAGCACATCAAGTCTCAGCATGCAGCTTGTACAAACTGATGAAGGAGGCATACCAGGACTATTGCTCTGATGAGTCTGAAAGGTCAACTTTGAGCTTTGAAGACTGGTGTAAACAACGCAGGCTTGAGAGTTCAGAGTTCCAATTCTGGAACCTTGTGCTGGACATGGAGCTCACCATCTTCATGTTGATACGCTCATTCAGGGAAGGCAATTTCAAACTCTACCTTGAAGCACTCTCAGAGCTGATCCCCTACTTCTTTGCAAACAACAATGTTAATTATGCCAACAGCACTTCATAGGTGGATGTTGGCTGGACCTGAAGTGAGTTGTCTTGTTGCTGGATATGAAGCTGCGTCACGTGCAAAAGATGGAACCACCACCAGCAGCTGACATCATGAGCAGACCCTGAGTGCACAGAAATCTTTCTTTGAGAAGGTGGAAGTGCATTCCAAGGTGCTGCGGGAGATGGGCAACCCTTTCCAAGAAGAGTCATCTGACCTTCTGGTGTTAGACACAAAGAACATTGAAGATCCAGATATTGCTAAAATGGTTGGTACACCATGACAGAGTGTCATAGTCACGTTGACTGCTAGTCTGTAACCTTGTTGAGTGTTATTACACTCCACGACCGCAAATCATGAATGGGTAGCTGGTTAGCTACCCCATAGAAGAGAGGTGTTTTTCCCCATCGACGTTTATGCCCATGATCCCTCCCAGTAAGTCCCGCCTTCAAACACAGTTGTCAATACGTTGTTATTCCACTTTCTCCTGGCAAGCTCAATCTTGAATTAGTCTATGTAAATCAACTCAGGTAATTTGCCAGACCTTTGTCAACTGAGGGTCATCCTTGAATGAGTAACAGTTGGTTTGTTTGTGATTTCTGTCATTGCATGAGTAGCGATCGCTGGCATCTCAGGGGTACATAAACCAGTGTGAGACGGAGTATCAAGCCTTCCATAAGGATCTCCAACTTCGTTGTCCTACAGGTATGTAGATGTGTTCCCTAGCCATTCAGTTTAATTCAGTCATTGTAGTGAATTATCAGTGTTCATTCTTTAACAGTGGAATTGTCATTCACCCAGTAAGAAGTAATATAAAGTAAATGTCGTTTGACGTTGCGAGACAAAAGATTGTTTGTGATTGTCCATGCTGCCTCCCGTAACACTCCCCAATTTCGTTGTCCTACAGATCCAGGGTAGGCTTATTTGAACATCTACCGATAGCCCCGGAGCCAGTGGATGCCTAGTGGGATCAATATATCGACGATGTCATTGATTCGACATGATTAACTTAACTGCAGGTCCGCCTCGTGGGCTGGACCCCAGACTGTCAACACCTGTCAGAGTATAACCGACCACAACAGCGATCGTCAGTGTTACAGGCGCCAGTGATATACCCTGGGACATGCCTTGGAGTTATATGGCCCAACGTGTTGTTGTATATGTTTGGGGATAATTAACTGGAAATAATTATCCCATGTTGGGTAGTGGACCCATGTATTTGCTGGTTTCAGTATTAACGTGTATGTTGTGAGTGCATCTCAGATGTACTACCAAAAGTCTTTGAAGTATCATAAGTAAGTTTGTCTTGTAACTGTACTATATGCCACGTACCACCGGTAGGTGTGAGAAGTAAAGTAATCCGCAAGGAGTTGTCATGTAACTATGTAATGTGAGTAGGGCCAAGGAACTGGTCCTGCTATGTAATGTAATGTAACACCAGTAAGGTTGTGTGCAGTAAGAGTATAATTCTGAGTAATTGCTGTTGAGTAAAAAAAAGAAAATACTGAGTCTGCAATAAGCCGAGGAGTTGCCCCTTGAAGTTAAATGTTAATATCTTTTTCCCTTTGATTTCATATTAATAGACATGTTCTTAGAGTATTTGAGGAGTATTCATTTCCCTGCAGTATTTCACCTTCATTTCAGTCCAAGTGACTTGATATCAGAATTACCATACCCAAGTGCCTAGACCCTCGACATGCTACCAAAAAGATCTGAGGTTATGTAGTAACCATTGAACTGAAGTAAGTAGAAAGAACAATTGAAAGAACTAAGACAAGAGAAGTAAGAGTAAGATAAGGGCAGAGAGTAAGAGAGAGAATCCGCCGCTCGTACAAGAGGAAAAGAGCAATTCCAGTCATTCTTAGAGGGTCTTAAGAATAAAGATAAATGTCTGTTCTACCACCCAATCAAGAAAAAAAGATCCTCCTTCTTCGAACATGACCACATTGTTAGCAGTTCCAAAAAGAAGGTACTGAAAGATGACTGTCAGCTGTTCTCGCGACTCTTCATCTCCAGTCAGAACAGACAGTATGACTTGCAAGAATTCTTCAAGCATGAGAACCAGTCAGCTCCTGCCTCCCTCAGTGACAATGGCAAGCTTCATACCTGTCAGAAGTCACAGCTGACTGAAATTCTTCAAGCACAAGTGAATGCTACAGAGATGCTATCATCATAGATGGCTCAGCATTGATCAATGCCCTGCCTCCACGCACCTCAAAGACTTTTCATGCCTATGCTAGAGAAGACATCCTGCCCAAAGTGGAATTTTATGGTGCCAAATACAATAGGGTGAATGTAGTGTTTGATGTGTACAAAAAGTCAAGTCTGAAGTCTGAAGCCAGGTCGAAACGAGGACAGGGGATCAGGAGAAGAGTTACAGGAGCCAGTAAGACTTCCAAAAACTGGAGAAGCTTTCTGCGAGATGACAAAAACAAGACAGAACTATTCCATTTTCTCGCGGAGAAAATGTGTGAAGCACAAACGACAAGCAAGGTGGTTGTGACAAAGGGAGAAGATGCCATTAGCAACACAGAGAAGTCCCTAGAAGCTGTGGCTCCATGCTGTCATGAGGAAGCAGACACACGAATATTTGTGCATGCTAGGGATGCAGCAATGGAAGGTAACAAGTCCCTCATCATCAAAGCCATTGACACTGACGTGGTCGTCATAGCAGTATCTGTACTGCCATCACTACAGGAGCTTGGTCTTGATAACATGTGGATTGCCTTTGGCCAAGGAGCAAGTCATCGATGGATTCCAGCTCATGATGTAGTTTCTGCGATAGGGCCTAAGAAAGCTCGTGAGATCCTATACTTTCATGCTGTGACGTTGTGTCTGGCTTCCGTGGGAAAGGAGAGAAATCTGCATGGCAAACATGGAATGTCTGTGATGAAGTTTCAGAAACATTCACCAAACTCAGCCATGTCCAACAACAGTTACTGATGTTGACCTACAGAAGCTGGAAAGATTTGTTGTCCTCATGTACGACAGATCTAGTGCAGCCACTGGTGTAAATGAGGCAAGACTAAATCTCTTTTCCCGCAAGCAGAGACCACATGACTCCATTCCACCAACCCAGGCAGCCCTCAAGGAACATGCAAAGCGGGCTGCCTACCGGGCTGGTATCATCTGGGGCCAGACAACAATCTCCAATCCAGAAACCAGCAGTCCTGTCAACCGGGGATGGACACAGAAGGGAGAGGCATGGCAGATACGTTGGACGACTCTTCCCCCGAGTGCGACATGCTGTCAGGACCTGACCAAATGTTCCTGTAAGAAAGACTGCAACCAGAGATGCAAATGCTTTCGCTCTGGACTTTCCTGCACAGCACTTTGCAGCTGCATATGTGAACAGCAGTAAATGCACAAACATGAACTGTCAGGAGAAGTCACAGGAACCAGTGTTAATAGTGATTACTTTTTTTTTTTAGTAAGTTCTTTTTTGTTATATTTTTTTACTAAAAGTGTTATTTTATTTAGATAAAAATGTTACAATGGACTTAAAACTATAAAAAAAATCATCTGAGCATGCTTGAAAACATACATATCGACACCAAGATCACTCAGATTGACCAACTACATCAATTTCTATAAGAAAAACATAAACGTTTGAAGGTCAATATGGCGGCCATCTTGGATTTTCAAATGGCCAATTAGGCAGACTTGACTAGTAACCATTAAAGAATTACCATGCCAAATTTGGTGCTTGTATCACCATTTGCATGATTCTCTTGAAAAATTGCATTTAGCTGCCCCACTATATGGAACTCCAGGCTTGTGGGTAGTTGCAGAAGTCTTAGGAATTATTAAATCTGCTGCGTATATTATGGCTTGATTTATGTGTGCAATTTTGATGTTGATGTCTTCTCCAATGGTGTCTATAAGAACGGCTCTTGAGTAGGCCCCCCATTCTGCTTTCTTAAGGTCTTATTGCACCTCGGGAGTAGCTGCTCGGGCGTCATTCTCATATGAAATGCAGACCGGAAAATGATCGCTTCCCAGGGAGTCGTCGTATGTAGAAAATTTACAATCTAATAACAAGGAAGCATCAACTGTATAGAGATTTATAGCTGATGTTGAGCCAACTCGTTCGTTCACTCGAGTCCCACTATCGTCGTTCAAGAGAGACAAGTTGGGGTTGAATATAGTTGTAGCCACCTGCTCTCCCCTCCCGTCATTCCGGGAGGGGGGCATTGAGGTCTCCGAGGATCATTTTTTTTTCCTGGTAGTTGGTTGAATAGCTCCTCAAGCTCATCCCCAGCCATGAGCCCGCCCGGCAGACAGTATAGCGAGCAGACGGTTACATAGTCAGAGTGAAACTTGATTCTGCATGCCACCGCCTGCAGGTTCACGCTCAGGTTAACTCTGTTGGGCGAATTCACTCCTAATAAATAGGACTACCCCTCTCAGGTTGTCTCTCTTGTACGGCGTGTAGTTGTCAAATACCGGTGGGTCGTCCTGACCTTGCAAGTAGCGTCTCTTATAGGCAATAAACGTCTGGCCGAAATATTTACTTTAGTAAATGAAATTGAGCATTTTTATTCCTAGCACCTCTGCAGTTCCACTGAATGATATTGAATTTTAAGTCTGGTAGTTGATATGGTCAGCGTTTTGGGTTTTCTTTTTTTTCCTTTTTTTCTCGGGGGGGGGGGGGGGGAATTGCCTGTCTTTGAACGTCCCCTCCTATTTCTTGAGCAGTCCCTTGGCTCTGTAAAGCCAGCTTTCTGCTCGGCAGAGGTTCCCAACCCCCGGAGTGTTTCCACATCAATGCGCAACACTGGATGTGTTGTGAAGTCTTTTTTCATGTTGTCGACATATACTGCCAGACTGGGGTCACTAATCCTGGGGGGAAATATTTAACTCTAATATTAATTTCTAAGGATCGCTGCCACCAGACCCCCTCTGGACAGTAGGTAACTTGTTAGGTAGCGTGCAGAATGGACTAGGCTTTGGGTTCGGTTTTTCATTGACCAGATCGATAAGGGGAAAGAAGGGTGAAACCATAACATGTCTTAACTATATGGTAACTAACCATAACTGTCTTTACAAACTATATGGTAACAAAAAAATACAATTGAGCTGGCCTTCCTCAGAAGAACAACGATGAGTTTGGTTACCCTGCTTACAATATCATTTAACACTTCGGACTGCTCCACCTGTATGGAATATAGCACCTTAGGTCATCATACATAGTAACACCATCTCACCTCCCTGTAGCACCAGCTCACCACACCTGTTATACTCCACACCTGCAAGTATGGGAATCCTTGTGATTTCTAGGTGCACACATCAGGCACCTAGTTCGCACACCGTCCTCGGTGGGTAGAGACGAGAGCTACACCCAGAGACAAACCAGTACTGTTTCTGCGCCTGGCATTATAGGTCGCTCCAAGTGACGACCGCGGAGTTTCTCAAGCATTTCCTTATTTATTCCTGCTCATTTGGGGTGGTCTGCTGGCGATCCACAGGTTCACAGTGGAATAGTATAGCTGGTAGTCACCTCACATGGTGGGACGCTCACAGGGAGAATGGCCGACGCCCAGCAAGGTGCTCCGACCGCGTGTGACCTGAGGTGACGGTAGAACGGAGGATACTGAGGGCAGTGCCCCGCCACTCGTCACGGCATAGGCCTACAGTTTCCAATCTGTAATTTTTGCTTTTATTTCTTACGGTCATCACCTGAACACTTTCCTGTATATTGTAACTCGTGCCTTATAAACACATATTTTAATCGTAAATTACACACTAAGGTAAGATTCTGGTTTGCTAGTTCGTGGGTAAATTCATTGGGTTATAATATCAACGCGGCACACTCGAGGCAGGTACTGGACGCTCCCTAAAACAAAAGCCGAATGTTCATGGCGTGGGTATATCCACTTCACTTCAGGTAAAGCGTCTGGTGCGTGTTGGGTTGGGCCATGTATTCTCAGTGCTTGGTCGGCTTGATTGTGTGTGTTGTTTTCCTGTGTGGAGGAAATGTCCTGGTCTTCTGTCTTGGTATTCTTCTTAGCTTGATGTAGATTTTCTTCTAACTCTCCTCCTCTTCTTGCTCTCTTGAAGTGTCCATTCATTCGTGTTTGGGTCTTGTTGTTCGTCTTCCTCGTGTCTTAAGTCCTCATAGGTGTGGAAGAAGTCGGAGACGGTGAGGTTGACCACGTGGGCTTCAGCTCCACGGGCCTCGTGGTGTTCTTGATTCTGTGTGGCGGGTGTCTTTTCTTGAGTTTTCTTTTCTTGGGTTTTCTTTTCTTGGTTTTCTTTTCTGCTGGTTTTTTCTTGTCTTCGGAGCAAACAGCAAGGAGGGCCTCTTTGTAGCTCAGTTTCTTGTCGAGTCGCGCTTTGGCTATCCTGCATTCCTCCTTCCATTCCAGGCAGGTCCGATCGGCGGAGGAGTGAGGGCCGCCACAGGCAGCGCATTTTTTTTACTGTGTTGCAGACCGTGTAGCCGTGTCCGGGGCTGCCGCACAGGGACAACCTGAAGCTGGGAGTAATCTCCCACGCTACACGGTCTGGAGTTCCATGTAGTGGGGCAGCTAAATGCAATTTTTCAAGAGAATCATGCAAATGGTGATACAAGCACCAAATTTGGCATGGTAATTCTTTAATGGTTACTAGTCAAGTCTGCCTAATTGGCCATTTGAAAATCCGAGATGGCCGCCATGTTGACCTTCAAACGTTTTTATTTTTCTTATAGAAATTGATGTAGTTGGTCAATCTGAGTGATCTTGGTGTCGATATGTATGTTTTCAAACATGCTCAGATGATTTTTTTTATAGTTTTAAGTCCATTGTAACATTTTTATCCACATAAAATAACACTTTTAGTAAAAAAATATAACAAAAAAAGAACTTACTAAAAAAAAAGTTATCACTATTAACACTGGTTCCTGTGACTCCTCCTGACAGTTCATGTTTGTGCATTTACTGCTGTTCACATATGCAGCTGCAAAGTGCTGTGCAGGAAAGTCCAGAGCGAAAGCATTTGCATCTCTGGTTGCAGTCTTTCTTACAGGAACATTTGGTCAGGTTCTGACAGCATGTCGCACTCGGGGGAAGATTCGTCCAACGTATCTGCCATGCCTCTCCCTTCTGTGTCCATCCCCGGTTGACAGGACTGCTGGTTTCTGGATTGGAGATTGTTGCCTGGCCCCAGATGATACCAGCCCGGTAGGCAGCCCGCTTTGCATGTTCCTTGAGGGCTGCCTGGGTTGGTGGGATGGAGTCATATGGTCTCTGCTTGCGGGAAAAGATATTTAGTCTTGCCTCATTTACACCAGTGGCTGCACTAGATCTGTCGTACATGAGGACAACAAATCTTTCCAGCTTCTGTAGGTCAACATCAACAACTGTTGTTGGACATGGCTGAGTTTGGTGAATAATTCTGAAACTTCATCACAGACATTCCATGTCTGCCATGCAGATTTCTTTCCTTTCCCACGGAAGCCAGACACAACGTCACAGCATGAAAGTACAGGATCTTACGAGCTTTCTTAGGCTCTATCGCAGAAACTACATCATGAGCTGGAATCCATTGATGACTGGCTCCTTGGCCAAAGGCAATCCACATGTTATCAAGACCAAGCTCCTGTAGTGATGGCAGTACAGATACTGCTATGATGTTCACGTCAGTGTCATTGGCTTTGATGATGAGGGACTTGCTACCTTCCATTGCTGCATCCCTAGCATGCACAAATATTCGTGTGTCTGCTTCCTCATGACAGCATGGAGCCACAGCTTCTAGGGACTTCTCTGTGTTGCTAATGGCATCTTCTCCCTTTGTCACAACCACCGTGCTTGTCGTCTGTGCTTCACACATTTTCTCCGCGAGAAAATGGAATAGTTCTGTCTTGTTTTTGTCATCTCGCAGAAAGCTTCTCCAGTTTTTGGAAGTCTTACTGGTTCCTGTAACTCTTCTCCTGATCCCCTGTCCTCGTTTCGACCTGGCTTCAGACTTCAGACTTGACTTTTTGTACACATCAAACACTACATCCACCCTATTGTATTTGGCACCATAGAATTCCACTTTGGGCAGGATGTCTTCTCTGGCATAGGCATCAAAAGTCTTTGAGGTGCTTGGAGGCAGGGCATTGATCAGTGCTGAGCCATCTATGATGATAGCATCTCCATGTGGTTCTCTCTCTGTGGCATTCATTTGTGCTTGAAGAATTTCAGTCAGCTGTGACTTCTGACAGGTATGAAGCTTGCCATTGTCACTGAGGGAGGCAGGAGCTGACTGGTTCTCATGCTTGAAGAATTCTTGCAAGTCATACTGTCTGTTCTGACTGGAGATGAAGAGTCACGAGAACAGCTGACAGTCATCTTTCAGTACCTTCTTTTTGGAACTGCTAACAATGTGGTCATGTTCGAAGAAGGAGGATCTTTTTCTTGATTGGATGGTAGAACAGACATTTACCTTTATTCTTTAGTCGCTCTAAGAATGACTGGAATTGCTCTTTTCCTCTTGTACGAGGGGCGGATTCTCTCTCTTACTCTCTGCCCTTATCTTACTCTTACTTCTCTTGTCTTTGTTCTTTCAATTGTTCTTTTTACTTACTTCAGTTCAATGGTTACTACATAACCTCAGATCTTTTTGGTAGCATGTCGAGGGTCTAGGCACATGGGTATGGTAATTCTGATTTCAAGTCACTTGGACGGAAATAAAGGTGAAATACTGCAGGGAAATGAATACTCCTCAAATACTCTAAGAGCATGTCTATTAATATGAAATCAAAGGGAAAAAGATATTAACATTTAACTTCAAGGGGCAACTCCTCGGCTTATTGCAGACTCAGTATTTTCTTATTTTTACTCAATAGCAATTACTCAGAATTATACTCTTACTGCACACAACCATACTGGTGTTACATTACATTACATAGCAGGACCAGTTCCTTGGCCCTACTCACATTACATAGTTACATGACAACTCCTTGCGGATTACTTTACTTCTCACACCTACTGGTGGTACGTGGCATATAGTACAGTTACAAGACAAACTTACTTATAATACTTCACAGACTGTTGGTAGTGCATCTGAGATGCACTCACAATATACACGTTAATACTGAAACCAGCAAATACATGGGTCCACTACCCAACCTGGGATAATTATTTCCAGTTAATTATCCCCAAACATATACAACAACACGGTGGGCCATATAACTCCAAGGCATGTCCCAGGGTATAGCACTGGCGCCTGTAACACTGACGATCGCTGTTGTGGTCGGTTATACTCTGACTTTGTTGACAGTCTGGGGTCCAGCCCACGAGGCGGATCTGCAGTTAAGTTAATCATGTCGAATCAACGACATCGTCGATATATTGATCCCACTAGACATCCACTGGCTCCGGGGTTATCGGTAAATGTTCAAATAAGCCCACCCTGGATCTGTAGGACAACGAAATTGGAGAGTGTTACGGGAGGCAGCATGGACAATCACAAACAATCTTTTGTCTCGCAACATCAGACGACATTTACTTTATATTACTTCTTACTGGGTGAATGACAATTCCACTGTTAAAGCATGAACACTGATAATTCACTACAATGACTGAATTAAACTGAATGGCTAGGGAACACATCTACATACCTGTAGGACAACGAAGTTGGAGATCGTTACGGAAGGCTTGATACTCCATCTCGCACTGGTTTATGTACCCCTGAGATGCCAGCGATCGCTACTCATGCAATGACAGAAATCACAAACAAACCAACTGTTACTCATTCAAGGATGACCCTCAGTTGACAAAGGTCTGGCAAATTACCTGAGTTGATTTACATAGACTAATTCAAGATTGAGCTTGCCAGGAGAAAGTGGAATAACAACGTATTGACAACTGTGTTCGAAGGCGGGACTTACTGGGAGGGATCATGGGCATAAACGTCGATGGGGAAAAACACCTCTCTTCTATGGGGTAGCTAACCAGCTACCCATTCATGTTTTGCGGTCGTGGAGTGTAATAACACTCAACAAGGTTACAGACTAGCAGTCAACGTGACTATGACACTCTGTCATGGTGTACCAACCATTTTAGCAATATCTGGATCTTCAATGTTCTTTGTGTCTAACACCAGAAGGTCAGATGACTCTTCTTGGAAAGGGTTGCCCATCTCCCGCAGCACCTAGGAATGCGCTTCCACCTTCTCAAAGAAAGATTTCTGTGCACTCAGGGTCTGCTCATGATGTCAGCTGCTGGTGGTGGTTCCATCTTTTGCACGTGACGCAGCTTCATATCCAGCAACAAGACAACTCACTTCAGGTCCAGCCAACATCCACCTACGAAGTGCTGTTGGGTCCTCTGTCAACCCAATTGCTCCTCCATCGCTTTTAATAACTGCATTGTTTTGTTCATGGGCTTGATCAATAGCAATGGCAGAGAACTCTCTTCCTGACTTGTGGACAACAAAGTTCCCCTTGTAGAACTCCCTCGCTACCTCTGGACATTGTTGTTCAAGGCACATCGTGTCTCGAAGGTGAATTGGAAGCCATCAGGCATAATTAACATTGCTGTTTGCAAAGAAGTAGGGGAACAGCTCTGAGAGTGCTTCAAGGTAGAGTTTGAAATTGCCTTCCCTGAATGAGCGTATCAACATGAACTTGGTGAGCTCCATGTCCAGCACAAGTATCAGAATTGGAACTGTGAACTCTCCAGCCTAAGTTGTTTACACCAGTCTTCAAAGCTCAAAGTTGACCTTTCAGACTCATCAGAGCAATAGTCCTGGTATGCCTCCTTCATCAGTTTGTACAAGCTGCATGCTGTGACTTGATGTGCTAGTCTTGTCTTAGTTACACTTGATACAGACACAAAAGACTCTGCTGTACCAGATGAAGCCACTCCTGCTTCAACAAGGGAACCGGTCCAACCACTGTCTTGAAGTAGCGTTCCTAGTGATCTCAGTGCAGCCATCTCTATGTTAAGTCCCCCGAACATAATAACATACCTGTCTTCTCCATACTCAGGCCAATGCTATTGGATTTCTTTTGCCAGGGCATACAGTGGCTGGTCAGCAGCTATGACTGGGATCTGACTTGGGTTCAGAAAAGCCACTGTATCACAAACCTTTTCCGTGACATGCTTGATGGTTGCCACAGAGTGTGCCTGATCTCGAAGCAGGGGAAGCAGACGTAATGCTCACTTCAAATGGCTGACTCCTCTTCTGTGCTGCATGGTGAGCTGCCCACGTGATGCAGACTTCATCAGCCACATCCTCAGTGTTTAGACCCCAGTTTCCATTTTAACACTCTTAGTGGGACTGCTCACCCCCTGTTTCATCTGGTTTGTGAGTTTTTGTACTTGATTACATAAGGGTAGACCACTCTGGTGATACAATTCACTTATCTCCGAGCTTCTCAAGTCGATGAAATTCTCCTCTAGAACGTGGTGTGAGGATGGGTAACTCATGCTTGGCTGCTTCTAGATCCGTCCTCCTCTGCGTAGGTAACTGCTTCACCGGTCCAAGCTCTCCACTCCGCTGTCGATCCTCAACAGGCAGTGGTGCCGTGCTCCTCCCCTGGTGATTTTGGCTATAATAACTACTGCCTGGGTGCTGCTTGTTCTTTGCTCTATAGGGGTGAATCCCTACTTACTCATGCAAGCAATTGCATACCCCGCATTTCCACCAAGAGTAGCAAAGCATGTGAGGGAGTGATTGCCGGGCACTACCAGGGCACACTGGTGACATCACTGCTGTGCAACCCAGCATGGGGTTCAGTGTCAGCTAAGAAAAAGCATGTCATACTGCAACAGCTTAGTGTCCCAAATGCTGCTTAAACAACCCCAAATCAGTTAAGCATCCGTACCTGAACTGACAGGATGTGCCAGCGCGAGAGAGCCGAGCCAAGGATAACAGGGTTTTAGTTATCTGGATGGTGTACAGATCACACGGGAGAAATGACACTGGATGAACGATACGACTAGGTGTAGTGCAATAGGCATGAACCTAGTTGTATCCCACACAAGAAAGTGCTCATCTGGGTGATAAAAGGATAAACCCTCGGCCCTGAAGATCAAAAATAGTTATGGACACAAAATCTACCAACAAATCATTCCTCACTGACTGGGCAAAGTGTTGTCTTTGTCAACAGAATAAGAAGGAAGATCTTAAGTCTCCACAAGCAAATCCTGCCAAAAAAGGAGATGACGGTTACAAGAGCTTGGCAAGGAATATTCCTCTATTTCATCAATCAATGCACTGCCAATCAAGCTTGACCCTGCAAGACTTGTTGAAGATAATGTGATAGAGGAGATCTTGAGGAAGAGCAAGATACAGTATCATGAGAGTTACAGACTTCTGTTCAACAACACAAAGTTAAATAGAGCTCAGAAAAGGCGAACCTCTGCAGTTGCTACAGAGGAGAGCAGCAGTAGCAAGATACCATGAATGGTCAGAGACCCCAAAGCAACAGAATGCTTTCTATGTGAGGAAGAAGCTTCGGGAGATGACATAAGACATGCAATGAAAATGAAACTTAATAAAAGATTTAATGATTGTGCGAAGACACTTAGCAATGGAAAATTCCCTGCCAAACTAAGTGCAGGAGATGTTGTGGCACAAGAACTGAAGTATCACCCGACCTGCCTGGCAGACTTGTACAACCGAGAAAGAACACACCAAAATGCTCATGAGCATGAAGAAGCACAAGAGCCTTATCTGAACATTGCTGGAATTCTTTATAAGATGGCGATTAATTTGAATATAAACATGCTATAGTGTGTACTAGACAAAAATTTTAGTAATCATTTAGTACATTATTTTGAGTATATGTACAGTACAGCTTTGCTCTTAGGACAGTGTAGCGTGCCCAGAGATACATTAGGCGCAAAATTTTAAATATGATGCGCCAGATTGACTCGTGCAAAATAGGAAAGGTTCGCTTTAAATTAAAACATTGTCCTTAATTGAGGATGTTGTTTTAAATCAATACAGTATAGTCTGCGTTTATGCGGATTTTGTTTACGCGTTTGGTAATTTACATGGTGCCTTATCAGAATGCAAATGCGTTAATTACCCGGTAAATTTGGTCATTTACGCGGGAAGCGGCGCGGGCAGGGTGCGCACAAGGTCGCCCAGTCATCAAAACATTACCGAGTTCTTCACCCACCACCCACCACAGCCGGCCCAAGTCAGTGATAGTGATAGTGAGGATATGGACTTTGAGGGGTTTTACAAAGAGGCCCTGCAAGCCTCTGTGGTGGATAGTCATACAATTGATACAAGTGATACAGGTGAGGGCCAATAATCTGCCCTCTGCCTTGGAACCAACCCCCCTATCCCCATGTGCCCAGCCATCTTTTCTACTAACGTAAGTGTTAAGAAACCTAATAATATTGATATTTCTCTTAAATATTAATTGTGTGCATACCATCATAAAATAAAGATGTTATTTTTACTACAACGTACGTATTGTGTCGGAAAAAGTGAAGTTTGGTTGTCGGCCCTGTCTCCATTTCAATTAATCCCATATGTTCTGTTATTTCGTTTACGCATTTCTCGTTTTATGCGGACCTCCACGGGTTCAATTGACCGCGTAAATGAAGACTATACTGTACGTAATCTTAAATTGAATCGTTTTAAATCGACGTTCTACTGTAAATAAAATGCAGTACTGCACTTTAAATTTTAAATTTTTACCCCGTTCGTATGAGCGGGCGTTTGTAAGTCAGGGACCCCTGTATTTATAATTTTAGTAATTTTCTGTAAGGCTTAGTAAATAAATTATGAGGGTACACTTTACTATTAATTTTGTACATACTGTATATATATATTTATATATATCCATATTAATTTTTATAACTTTATAACTGTAACATGATATCTCTATTAATTAACCAGTATATTGTAGTTGTAACATTCATCAAAAATACTTGGCTGTATATTACACTTTGGGAATTAATTATGTACATAAGCACCTTGCATTCATCTCAAGGGGCACTACTCAGTCGAGTGTCCTTACTTGGAACTGGCGGACGCTTGCCCCACAAGGGGTCACAGCTCAAGAGAAGCCGCTGGTCCAGAAAAGTGTGAGGGCAACCTTTTTCGGAGTAAGAGTTGTGAACTCTTGGAACAATCTGCCAGAAAGTGTTGTGACTGCACCGAGTGTGAGCTTTTTCAAGACCAGACTTGACCAACACAGGAGCAGCTTCAGGTAAATTCAGGAACCGGTGCATGCCCAGTACTTGCCAACAGTGCGTAACAGAGACGTGACCGATCGCCCAAGCAGCTAACGAGCCGATCAGTGGTGAAGAGGATAAAAGTAAAGTAGATCTGGACGTCCAGAACGTTTCCAAACTCATGGCACTTTGCCCATGTCGTAGCGATCCCTAAGAGGGATAAATTCCCTACGAACATCAACTCATTCGGTCCGAAGTCGCTCACAAACTGTCTCTGTAAGGTCATGGAACGTATGATAAAACGTAGGCTAATGTATTTTTTGGAAAGTAGCAACTTATTGAATGATCGACAATGTGGTTTCTGCCAAGGTAGAAGCAAACTAGATCATTTAATAAGTCTTGAAACAGACATCTCAAAGGCTCTTTGCAGTAAAGAAACACTAATGGCAGCTGCCTAGATATACATAGAAAAAGCTTGCGACATGACATGGCGAACTGGCCTCATGATGAAGTTCCATGCCTTAGGCCTGAGAGGTAATTTACCCGTTTTGAGTAGAATTTTTTTGCAAGACAGAACCTTTTCCGTCAAATTAAAAAGTAACGTAATATCGGACACATTTGTCCAAGAAAACGGAGTTCCACAAGGCAGCGTTTTGGGTCCTGTACTATTTCTCATAATGATTAATGATTTCCTATCAATAGCACCCAGCCTAAGTGACCTCAAATTCTCGTTGTTTGCCGACGATTGCACACGGCGCTGCTCTCGGGTCGAGAAACGGTCTGCACAAAGGGTGCAAGTTGGCATAAAAGCCGCTGAAGAGTGGGCAATACAATGGAGATTTTGGTTCTCAATTGAGAAGACAGTATGAGTAGTCTTCACTGAGAAACGTAACGTAAATAACTCAGTATTGAAATTAAATGATACTCCTATTAAAATTCAGACTTCAGTAAAATTTCTCGGTGTTCATTTTGACCAGAAATTAACGTGGAAAAAAAAAACATCAACGAGCTTGAAAGTAAATGTCTTAAAATCACAAACATCCTGCAAGTTTTATCAGGTACTACATGGGGAGCCGATAGGAAATCTTTATTAATGTGTAACGGCGCGGTTTCTCTTTACTCACACTCTGCCTTATCTTTTACTCTTACTTCTCTTGTCTTAGTTCTTTAAGTCAATTGTTCTTTCTACTTACTTCAATGGTTACTGCATAACCTTAGTTCTTTTTGGTACCATGTCGAGGGTCTAAGGCACATGGGTATGGTAATTCTGATATCAGGGTCACTTGGACGGAAATAACGGTGAACTACTGTGGGGAAAATGAATACTCCTAAAATACTCAAAGAACAGGTTTATTAATATGAAATCAAAGGGAAAAAGAGATATTATTAACATATAACTTCAAGGTGCAACTCCTCGCTTACTCAACTGCAAACTCAGTATTTTCTTATTGCACACAACCTTACTGGTGTTACATTACATTACATAGCAGGACCAGTTCCTTGGCCCAACTCACAATACATAGTTACATGACAACTCCTTGCAGATTACTTTACTCCTCACACCTACTGGTGGTACGTGGCATTACAGTAGAGTTACAAGAATCAATTCCTTGACTTTACTCAGGTAGCCCCAAGGGGACAACTTCACTTCTCACACATTACTCGGTACTTCTCATGACATCCAGTTATAAGACAAACTTCAGCTGATACTTCACAAACTGTTGGTAGTGCATAGGAGATGCACTCACACACAACACGTTAATACTGAAACCAGAAAATTCATGGGTCCACTACCCAACATGGGATAATTATTTCCAATTAATTATCCCCAAGCATATACATCAAACTCTGTGGGTCATGTAACTCCAAGGCATGTCCCAGGGTATAACACTGGCGCCTCTACAACTGTTCTGGTCGGTTACACTCCGACTCGAGGCGGATCTGGGGCCCTCGGCCCACGAGGTGGACCTGCCGTTTCAATCATGTCGAATCAAAGACATCGTCGATATATTGCTCCCTGCTGGGAATCTACTGGCTCCGAGGCTCTCTGTGAATGTCAAATAAGCCCAGCCTGGATCTGGAGACAAACGAAGTTGACGTGAGGAGAGAGGGAGACTCACTCTCCAAAGATCAAAGTTGTTAGGGATTTCTGGCCTCTTCGCCATTAGGCTATTTCGGCCGGAGCTGATGTTTTCTTTCTTCTTCTAATCTTGCTCTTCTTTTTTGCTACAACTAATCTGATGTTCTTGTTTCTTCTTTTCTTGTTATTCTTGTGTTCTTCTTGTTCTTGGTATTTTGGTTAGTTCTTTCTTCTTGTTGTTTTTTATTGGGGATGAATTATGGTATGCATGAGTGATATGATGGTGATTTACTGACAAACCAGATGAAATGGCTTGTCAGGTGACTAGTTTCTTTGTGATTTTTTTTTTTTTTTTTTTTTTTTTTTTTTTTTTTAAAGTCTTTTGTAGCCCGTGTCTTTTTGTTTGAATATGTGTTGGTGGGTGTCAGTTTAACTTGATAAATGTGAGTGTTGTATGTAATGATAAGGTTTGTGATGTGTTTCTCATGTTGTATGTTTTAATTTTGTTTTATTCATTTTTATTTTCTTTAGGCATGGTTGTATACATATAATAGATATAAAAAGAGTTCATGCGTGTGTCAATCATAGCATGCCGATAAGATGGGTCTCCTTGAGGAAGGTTATTACAACGTCACTGATGGTGACATCATCTTGCAATAGGTTGGGTACAGTCAGCACGAAGCCTTGCTCGGCAGCTAGGATAACCAGCTGCCGGCGCTCTGGTTCGTACTGGCTGCACTCAGTCAGAATATGTTTGATGGAGAGAGTTTGGTTGCAAGTGGAACAGATGGGTGGAAAGGACTGATCAAGGTAGGCCCCTAGGTGGGTCAGATAGGTGCAGTTCAGCCTAAGTCTGGCGAGAACGACCTCTTCCCTCCTATTCTTCCTGTATGCTGAGGGCCAGTTACCTATGTTAGGCTTCCAGGTGTTGTGGAGATTTAGCCTAGTCCAATCATGTTGCCACTTTTCAAATGTATATGTCTTCCCCAAGGAGAGACACGACTGAGTCTCCCAGGGCACATTAGTTGTCTCCCCGAGACCCACAGTCGCTCTTGCTAATCTGTCTGCCTGTTCATTGCCCCAAATGTTACAATGCCCAGGCACCCACACCAGCACAATATTTTTGGCACACTCATGTAATTTATTAATAATGTTGCCCTGTATTTCATTGCTGGTAGTATCACCACCTTCAATTGCTTTAAGAGCTGACATGGAATCTGAAATGACAGCAACATCACTGACATTGCTTGTTATTGCAATGTCAATGGCTTTACTAATTGCGAACATTTCTGCAGAGAAAATAGTTGCATGCCGCGGCAGGCGGGAGCTCCACTCCTCGTCTCTGCTCCAGATACCGGCTCCAACGTTGTCGTCAGTCTTGGACCCGTCGGTGTACACGTGAGTATAGGTGCTGAATCCTTCAAGAAATTGATAGAAAAGTTGCCTCAGGAGCTCAGGATGAAAGTCATTCTTTGCTCCCGGAAGCCACGATGTTTCCACATGGAGGTTGGGGTTCTCCCATGGCGGACACAACGGTGGAACGTATCTATCAACATCTCCGAAATGGATACCAGCACCCTGGCACAAGGTCTGGAGGCGGACAACCGAGGACGGGGACTTACGCAGCTGCAGGAAACGGAAGTTGGCAACAGCACACCAACCTGGGTGGCCTGTGCCGCGCTTCCTAGCCGCACTCAACCCGTACCTTAGCGTCAACATGTCCCTCCTGATGTGAAGTGGAGGGACGTGGGCCTCAACCTCTAGTTTAACTACACGTGTACACCTGTAGGCACCCAGACATAGACGAAGGCATCGGTTCTGTATTCTGGTTAGCCTTGCGAGTGTGGTGTCGCATGCCGAAGCATACAACTGGCATCCATAATCAAGTTTTGATCTGATCAGGGTCTTATACACCATTAATAAAGATTTCCTATCGGCTCCCCATGTAGTACCTGATAAAACTTTCAGGATGTTTGTGACTTTAAAACATTTACTTTCAAGTTCGTTAATGTGGTTTTTCCACGTTAATTTCCGGTCAAAATGAACACCAAGAAATTTTACTGAAGTCTGAAATTTAATAGGAGTATCATTTAATTTTAATACTGGATTTCTAATGTTACGTTTCTTAGTGAAGACTACTCCTACTGTCTTCTCAACTGAAAACCTAAATCCCCATTGTATTGCCCACTGTTCCGCGGCTTTTAGGCCGGCTTGCACCCTTTGTGCAGATAGCCTCTCAACTCGAGAGGAGCGCCAGATTGCGCAATCGTCAGCAAACAAGGAGAATTTGAGGTCACTCAAGCTGGGGGCTGGTGATAGGAAATCATTAATAATTACAAGAAATAAAATTGGGCCCAAAACGCTACCTTGTGGAACTCCATTTTCTAAGACAAATATGTCTGATTTTACGTTACCTTTTAGTTTGACGGAAAAAGTCCGGTCTTGCAAAAAATTACTGATGAAAATTGGCAAATTACCTCTCAGACCCATGGCGTGGAGCTTCATCATGAGGCCAGTCCGCCATGTCATGTCGAAAGCTTTTTCTATGTCTAAAAATACTGCAATTAATGTTTCTTTACTGCAAAGAGCTTTTGAGATGTCAGTTTCAAGACTTATTAAATGATCTAGTGTGCTTCTACCTTGGCGGAAACCACACTGTCGATCATTCAATAAGTTGTTACTTTCCAAAAAATACATTAGTCTACGCTTTATCATACGTTCCATGACCTTACACAGACAGTTTGTGAGCGAAATCGGACGGAATGAGTTGGTGTTATTCGGGCATTTGTCCCTCTTCGGGATCGGTACGACATGGGCAAAGTGCCATGAGTTTGGAAACGTTCTGGACGTCCAGATCTCATTGTACACTTCTAGCAATTTGTCCAGGTTTCCCTGGTCAAGGTGCTTAATCATCTCGTATCGTATACCGTCAGGTCCAGGAGTAGAGCCCTTGCCCTTATTAATAGCAAAGGAAAGTTCCTCTGGGGAAAATGCTCGATTGTAGCCCTGTTCGTCCCCATTCTCGAAGTCGAGATGCAAGAGCTCGGCACGATCACGGAACACGCCGAAGCGTGGATCATGATTGGTGGAGCTACTGGCATCTGCAAACTTCTGGCCTAGGGTGTTGGCAATGGCCTGGGGATCGTCGAGAATCCGCCCTCCACTACTCACCTGTGGGATAAAACTCCTTCCTCCTTTGGATCTGACCCGGTTTATAGCGGACCATACCTCAGAGGAAGGGGTATCCTTGTTAATAGTGGAGACGAACGCCCGCCAAGACTCTCTCTTACACTCCCTGAGAACTCTCCTAGCCTTGGCTCTAGCTTTTTTATACTCAATTAAGTTTACAAGTGATGGAATTCTATTAAATAAACGGCAACTCCTATTTCGCTCACAGACAACTCGTCGGCAGTCTGGTGTCCACCATGGAACTCCAGGCCTGTGGGTTTTTGCAGAAGTCTTAGGAATTGTTAAATCTGCAGCGTGTATTATAGCTTGTTGTATGTGTGTAATTTTGGTGTTGATGTCTTGTCCAATGGTGTCTATACGAACGGCTTCTGAGTATGCCCCCCAGTCTGCCTTCCTAAGGTTGTAGCGCACCTCGGGAGTAGCCGTCGGGGCGCCACACTCATAAGAAATGCAGATCGGAAAATGGTCACTACCCAGAGAGTCGTCGTATGTAGAAAATTTACAATCTAATAGCAAGGCAGCGTCAACTATAGAAAGATCTATAGCCGACGCTGTGCCAAATCGTTCGTCCACTCGAGTCGCACTACCGTCATTCAGAAGAGACAAGTTGGAGTTGAGGATAGCTGCAGCCACCTGCTCTCCCCTTCCGTCACTCCGGACACTGCCCCACCGCAAATGGTGAGCATTGAGGTCGCCGAGGATCATTTTCTTTCCTGGCAGTTGGTTGAATAGCTCCTCAAGCTCACCATCGTCAATGAGCCCGCCCGGAGGACAGTATAGTGAACAGATGGCAACATAGCCAGTCCGAATCTTAACTCTGCACGCGACAGCCTGCAGGTTCAAGTTCAGACTGACTCTTTGCTGGGCGAATGAACTCCGAATGTATAGGGCTACCCCCCTTAGGTTGTCTCCCCTGTAGGACGTGTAGTTGTCGAATACAGGTGGGTCGTCGTGACCCGCAAGTAGCGTCTCTTGTAGGCAAAAAACGTCCGGCCGGAATAATGACATAAGTAAATGAAATTGAGCATTTTTATTCCTAGCACCTCTGCAATTCCACTGGATGATACTGAATTTTAAGTCTGAGAGTTGATATGGTCAGCGTTTTGGGCTTTAGATTTTCCTCTTGTAAATCGGGGGGAAAATTGTTCCAGGGAAGAATCCCCCTCATCAGGTGAGCAGTCTCCCAGCTCCGAAGAGCCAGTACTCTGCTCAGCAGGGGCTCCCTGCCCCGGGGACCTTTCAACAATGCGAAAGGTTGGTGGTTGTGTTGAGTCTCTTGTCAAGTTCTCTAGTGACTGCGTTCTCCTCCTCTTTACTTGAGGGTAGGTAAGGTCGCGAGTCGGTTTGGGTTTTGGGGTCATGGTTGTAATAGTGTTCTCGTCTTTGGTTGAATAACCGGGGATTATGAAGTCAGTCTGTGTTGAGATGGTCCTGGTCTCAGTCTGGGTTCCAGTGGAGCACATTTTGGGAGGTGAGGTATTTTTGGATACAGCAGATGCAAAAGACATTCCAGGTGTTGGTGTCTGCAAGGACGTCTCCACCTGCCTCTTAGCCTCCTTGTAGTCCAAATTGTTCTCTGCTCTCACCTTACCAATCTCATACTCCCTCAGATAGGAAGGGCACTTCCTGTCTGAGGCAGCATGCTGACCGGAACAGTGGTAGCATTTTTCCTCCGTCTGTGTACAGTCATCGTCCCTGTGTCCGGTCTGAGCACACTTGGAGCATACCTGGGTGTTACGGCAGGCCTTACCAGTGTGTCCAAACCTTTGACAGTTAAAACAACGCATTGGAAATGGAATATACGTTTTGGTCTGGACCCTCTCATATCCTACCAAGACATGAGTGGGCCTAACAAGTCCTTCAAAAGTCAGTACAGCTGTAGTTGATCGTTTGCGTTCACCGTCTGTGGTCTTTCTATTAAAAACGAAAGCATCGACGACTCCTTGATCTTTCATGTGGAACTTAATTTCGTCATTTGTCATCCCCTGAAATTCGTAGCTATTAACTACAGCCTTACAGGTGTTGAGAAAAGCTGGGATATATGGTTCCACTGTTGTTGAATGAAATGTTCTAAGATTCAAGGCGTCCCTCATTTGCTGAGCGTCCTTAACAGTAACTTGGAGTTCGCCTTTTCTTGTCTTTCGGACTTTCTCCACGTCCCCTATCTGATCCTTAATGGCCTTATGTATAATGAAGCCATTAATTTTGTCAAACGAGGTAGACGTGTCAATAGTCCGAAAGTGGATTACTCGGGCCTTCTCAGTTGATACTTGAATGTTTGGTCTTTGTTGCGTAGTTTTGTCGGTAGCCGTTACATTGTCAGTTGTTTTGTTGTTTAGATTGTCAGAGTTTGTCGTAGGTCGTGGCAGTCGTGGGTCATGATTGGCCTCCCGCCTCTGCCTGTCCCTGCCTGGACGAGCAGAGGGGGTCTTGGAGCTTCCCCTCCCAGAGGGCATGGTTGGGGTGGCTGGGAACCACCCCTTGTGTACAGCTTTGTTGATACTTTACATATATGATGTTGGTGCACTAAGGTTATGCAAGGCCCTTAAGTGCAAAAAAAAAATACTTGTACTTAAGGACGACCCCCGAACAGTGGTGTGCCTGCACGATCACAGACGTCACTGCTGGATTGGCCCAGGTTTTTCCCCGACCCCCACTGGAGACACACAATCCCACTCCGTGAGGTGTGCACCACTGGGGGGGCTCTAGCACGAATACTGAATTAAAAAAATTCAGCAGGTGCCTCGGCCAGGGTAAGTATTAGAAAAAATAAAAGTAAGAGAGAAAGCCCTCCAACCACGTCAGGAAGGACAACAGTTAGCACTTCCCTCGCAGTTGTGTGGGTCACTCACACTAACTGTGGGGAGGGAATGCTAAGATTGTCAATCCTGAGCGCTCGTGAGGTGTCAAAAAATTATAAAGTGACAAAGCCACTTTTAAAAAGAATGATGAATGGATGGATGGATTGTTAGTGCTTGGTAGCAAGAACAACAACAACAAGAACAGGTGCAAGTAATTGCACAAGATGCAGCGGGCTATGGCGGAAAAAACCGTTACAAGAACGCAAGAACGTCCGTCTCCTCCCGTGTCCAATCAGCCTCTGACACTCTCCAAAGTTCAAAGTTGTTAGGGTTTTCTGGCCTCTTCGCCATTAGGCTATTTCGGCCGGAGCTGATGTTTTCTTTCTTCTTCTAATCTTGCTCTTCTTTTTTGCTACAACTAATCTGATGTTCTTGTTTCTTCTTTTCTTGTTATTCTTGTGTTCTTCTTGTTCTTGGTATTTTGGTTAGTTCTTTCTTCTTGTTGTTTTTTATTGGGGATGAATTATGGTATGCATGAGTGATATGATGGTGATTTACTGACAAACCAGATGAAATGGCTTGTCAGGTGACTAGTTTCTCTGTGATTTTTTTTTTTTTTTTTTTTTTTTTTTTTAAAGTCTTTTGTAGCCCGTGTCTTTTTGTTTGAATATGTGTTGGTGGGTGTCAGTTTAACTTGATAAATGTGAATGTTGTATGTAATGATAAGGTTTGTGATGTGTTTCTCATGTTGTATGTTTTAATTTTGTTTTATTCATTTTTATTTTCTTTAGGCATGGTTGTATACATATAATAGATATAAAAAGAGTTCATGCGTGTGTCAACCATAGCATGCCGATAAGATGGGTCTCCTTGAGGAAGGTTATTACAACGTCACTGATGGTGACATCATCTTGCAATAGGTTGGGTACAGTCAGCACGAAGCCTTGCTCGGCAGCTAGGATAACCAGCTGCCGGCGCTCTGGTTCGTACTGGCTGCACTCAGTCAGAATATGTTTGATGGAGAGAGTTTGGTTGCAAGTGGAACAGATGGGTGGAAAGGACTGATCAAGGTAGGCCCCTAGGTGGGTCAGATAGGTGCAGTTCAGCCTAAGTCTGGCGAGAACGACCTCTTCCCTCCTATTCTTCCTGTATGCTGAGGGCCAGTTACCTATGTTAGGCTTCCAGGTGTTGTGGAGATTTAGCCTAGTCCAATCATGTTGCCACTTTTCAAATGTATATGTCTTCCCCAAGGAGAGACACGACTGAGTCTCCCAGGGCACATTAGTTGTCTCCCCGAGACCCACAGTCGCTCTTGCTAATCTGTCTGCCTGTTCATTGCCCCAAATGTTACAATGCCCAGGCACCCACACCAGCACAATATTTTTGGCACACTCATGTAATTTATTAATAATGTTGCCCTGTATTTCATTGCTGGTAGTATCACCACCTTCAATTGCTTTAAGAGCTGACATGGAATCTGAAATGACAGCAACATCACTGACATTGCTTGTTATTGCAATGTCAATGGCTTTACTAATTGCGAACATTTCTGCAGAGAAAATAGTTGCATGCCGCGGCAGGCGGGAGCTCCACTCCTCGTCTCTGCTCCAGATACCGGCTCCAACGTTGTCGTCAGTCTTGGACCCGTCGGTGTACACGTGAGTATAGGTGCTGAATCCTTCAAGAAATTGATAGAAAAGTTGCCTCAGGAGCTCAGGATGAAAGTCATTCTTTGCTCCCGGAAGCCACGATGTTTCCACATGGAGGTTGGGGTTCTCCCATGGCGGACACAACGGTGGAACGTATCTATCAACATCTCCGAAATGGATACCAGCACCCTGGCACAAGGTCTGGAGGCGGACAACCGAGGACGGGGACTTACGCAGCTGCAGGAAACGGAAGTTGGCAACAGCACACCAACCTGGGTGGCCTGTGCCGCGCTTCCTAGCCGCACTCAACCCGTACCTTAGCGTCAACATGTCCCTCCTGATGTGAAGTGGAGGGACGTGGGCCTCAACCTCTAGTTTAACTACACGTGTACACCTGTAGGCACCCAGACATAGACGAAGGCATCGGTTCTGTATTCTGGTTAGCCTTGCGAGTGTGGTGTCGCATGCCGAAGCATACAACTGGCATCCATAATCAAGTTTTGATCTGATCAGGGTCTTATACACCATTAATAAAGATTTCCTATCGGCTCCCCATGTAGTACCTGATAAAACTTTCAGGATGTTTGTGACTTTAAGACATTTACTTTCAAGTTCGTTAATGTGGTTTTTCCACGTTAATTTCCGGTCAAAATGAACACCAAGAAATTTTACTGAAGTCTGAAATTTAATAGGAGTATCATTTAATTTTAATACTGGATTTCTAATGTTACGTTTCTTAGTGAAGACTACTCCTACTGTCTTCTCAACTGAAAACCTAAATCCCCATTGTATTGCCCACTGTTCCGCGGCTTTTAGGCCGGCTTGCACCCTTTGTGCAGATAGCCTCTCAACTCGAGAGGAGCGCCAGATTGCGCAATCGTCAGCAAACAAGAAGAATTTGAGGTCACTCAAGCTGGGGGCTGGTGATAGGAAATCATTAATAATTACAAGAAATAAAATCGGGCCCAAAACGCTACCTTGTGGAACTCCATTTTCTAAGACAAATATGTCTGATTTTACGTTACCTTTTAGTTTGACGGAAAAAGTCCGGTCTTGCAAAAAATTACTGATGAAAATTGGCAAATTACCTCTCAGACCCATGGCGTGGAGCTTCATCATGAGGCCAGTCCGCCATGTCATGTCGAAAGCTTTTTCTATGTCTAAAAATACTGCAATTAATGTTTCTTTACTGCAAAGAGCTTTTGAGATGTCAGTTTCAAGACTTATTAAATGATCTAGTGTGCTTCTACCTTGGCGGAAACCACACTGTCGATCATTCAATAAGTTGTTACTTTCCAAAAAATACATTAGTCTACGCTTTATCATACGTTCCATGACCTTACACAGACAGTTTGTGAGCGAAATCGGACGGAATGAGTTGGTGTTATTCGGGCATTTGTCCCTCTTCGGGATCGGTACGACATGGGCAAAGTGCCATGAGTTTGGAAACGTTCTGGACGTCCAGATCTCATTGTACACTTCTAGCAATTTGTCCAGGTTTCCCTGGTCAAGGTGCTTAATCATCTCGTATCGTATACCGTCAGGTCCAGGAGTAGAGCCCTTGCCCTTATTAATAGCAAAGGAAAGTTCCTCTGGGGAAAATGCTCGATTGTAGCCCTGTTCGTCCCCATTCTCGAAGTCGAGATGCAAGAGCTCGGCACGATCACGGAACACGCCGAAGCGTGGATCATGATTGGTGGAGCTACTGGCATCTGCAAACTTCTGGCCTAGGGTGTTGGCAATGGCCTGGGGATCGTCGAGAATCCGCCCTCCACTACTCACCTGTGGGATAAAACTCCTTCCTCCTTTGGATCTGACCCGGTTTATAGCGGACCATACCTCAGAGGAAGGGGTATCCTTGTTAATAGTGGAGACGAACGCCCGCCAAGACTCTCTCTTACACTCCCTGAGAACTCTCCTAGCCTTGGCTCTAGCTTTTTTATACTCAATTAAGTTTACAAGTGATGGAATTCTATTAAATAAACGGCAACTCCTATTTCGCTCACAGACAACTCGTCGGCAGTCTGGTGTCCACCATGGAACTCCAGGCCTGTGGGTTTTTGCAGAAGTCTTAGGAATTGTTAAATCTGCAGCGTGTATTATAGCTTGTTGTATGTGTGTAATTTTGGTGTTGATGTCTTGTCCAATGGTGTCTATACGAACGGCTTCTGAGTATGCCCCCCAGTCTGCCTTCCTAAGGTTGTAGCGCACCTCGGGAGTAGCCGTCGGGGCGCCACACTCATAAGAAATGCAGATCGGAAAATGGTCACTACCCAGAGAGTCGTCGTATGTAGAAAATTTACAATCTAATAGCAAGGCAGCGTCAACTATAGAAAGATCTATAGCCGACGCTGTGCCAAATCGTTCGTCCACTCGAGTCGCACTACCGTCATTCAGAAGAGACAAGTTGGAGTTGAGGATAGCTGCAGCCACCTGCTCTCCCCTTCCGTCACTCCGGACACTGCCCCACCGCAAATGGTGAGCATTGAGGTCGCCGATGATCATTTTCTTTCCTGGCAGTTGGTTGAATAGCTCCTCAAGCTCACCATCGTCAATGAGCCCGCCCGGAGGACAGTATAGTGAACAGATGGCAACATAGCCAGTCCGAATCTTAACTCTGCACGCGACAGCCTGCAGGTTCAAGTTCAGACTGACTCTTTGCTGGGCGAATGAACTCCGAATGTATAGGGCTACCCCCCTTAGGTTGTCTCCCCTGTAGGACGTGTAGTTGTCGAATACAGGTGGGTCGTCGTGACCCGCAAGTAGCGTCTCTTGTAGGCAAAAAACGTCCGGCCGGAATAATGACATAAGTAAATGAAATTGAGCATTTTTATTCCTAGCACCTCTGCAATTCCACTGGATGATACTGAATTTTAAGTCTGAGAGTTGATATGGTCAGCGTTTTGGGCTTTAGATTTTCCTCTTGTAAATCGGGGGGAAAATTGTTCCAGGGAAGAATCCCCCTCATCAGGTGAGCAGTCTCCCAGCTCCGAAGAGCCAGTACTCTGCTCAGCAGGGGCTCCCTGCCCCGGGGACCTTTCAACAATGCGAAAGGTTGGTGGTTGTGTTGAGTCTCTTGTCAAGTTCTCTAGTGACTGCGTTCTCCTCCTCTTTACTTGAGGGTAGGTAAGGTCGCGAGTCGGTTTGGGTTTTGGGGTCATGGTTGTAATAGTGTTCTCGTCTTTGGTTGAATAACCGGGGATTATGAAGTCAGTCTGTGTTGAGATGGTCCTGGTCTCAGTCTGGGTTCCAGTGGAGCACATTTTGGGAGGTGAGGTATTTTTGGATACAGCAGATGCAAAAGACATTCCAGGTGTTGGTGTCTGCAAGGACGTCTCCACCTGCCTCTTAGCCTCCTTGTAGTCCAAATTGTTCTCTGCTCTCACCTTACCAATCTCATACTCCCTCAGATAGGAAGGGCACTTCCTGTCTGAGGCAGCATGCTGACCGGAACAGTGGTAGCATTTTTCCTCCGTCTGTGTACAGTCATCGTCCCTGTGTCCGGTCTGAGCACACTTGGAGCATACCTGGGTGTTACGGCAGGCCTTACCAGTGTGTCCAAACCTTTGACAGTTAAAACAACGCATTGGAAATGGAATATACGTTTTGGTCTGGACCCTCTCATATCCTACCAAGACATGAGTGGGCCTAACAAGTCCTTCAAAAGTCAGTACAGCTGTAGTTGATCGTTTGCGTTCACCGTCTGTGGTCTTTCTATTAAAAACGAAAGCATCGACGACTCCTTGATCTTTCATGTGGAACTTAATTTCGTCATTTGTCATCCCCTGAAATTCGTAGCTATTAACTACAGCCTTACAGGTGTTGAGAAAAGCTGGGATATATGGTTCCACTGTTGTTGAATGAAATGTTCTAAGATTCAAGGCGTCCCTCATTTGCTGAGCGTCCTTAACAGTAACTTGGAGTTCGCCTTTTCTTGTCTTTCGGACTTTCTCCACGTCCCCTATCTGATCCTTAATGGCCTTATGTATAATGAAGCCATTAATTTTGTCAAACGAGGTAGACGTGTCAATAGTCCGAAAGTGGATTACTCGGGCCTTCTCAGTTGATACTTGAATGTTTGGTCTTTGTTGCGTAGTTTTGTCGGTAGCCGTTACATTGTCAGTTGTTTTGTTGTTTAGATTGTCAGAGTTTGTCGTAGGTCGTGGCAGTCGTGGGTCATGATTGGCCTCCCGCCTCTGCCTGTCCCTGCCTGGACGAGCAGAGGGGGTCTTGGAGCTTCCCCTCCCAGAGGGCATGGTTGGGGTGGCTGGGAACCACCCCTTGTGTACAGCTTTGTTGATACTTTACATATATGATGTTGGTGCACTAAGGTTATGCAAGGCCCTTAAGTGCAAAAAAAAAATACTTGTACTTAAGGACGACCCCCGAACAGTGGTGTGCCTGCACGATCACAGACGTCACTGCTGGATTGGCCCAGGTTTTTCCCCGACCCCCACTGGAGACACACAATCCCACTCCGTGAGGTGTGCACCACTGGGGGGGGCTCTAGCACGAATACTGAATTAAAAAAATTCAGCAGGTGCCTCGGCCAGGGTAAGTATTAGAAAAAATAAAAGTAAGAGAGAAAGCCCTCCAACCACGTCAGGAAGGACAACAGTTAGCACTTCCCTCGCAGTTGTGTGGGTCACTCACACTAACTGTGGGGAGGGAATGCTAAGATTGTCAATCCTGAGCGCTCGTGAGGTGTCAAAAAATTATAAAGTGACAAAGCCACTTTTAAAAAGAATGATGAATGGATGGATGGATTGTTAGTGCTTGGTAGCAAGAACAACAACAACAAGAACAGGTGCAAGTAATTGCACAAGATGCAGCGGGCTATGGCGGAAAAAACCGTTACAAGAACGCAAGAACGTCCGTCTCCTCCCGTGTCCAATCAGCCTCTGACACTCGATACGATACGAAGTCTTTAGTTAAGAGGTGAAAGAAGATTATTAGGGGTTGAAGGAAAAAGTGGTGAAACTGAAATACAGTAGGAGTAGAAAGAATCTGGGCTCAACCAGATCGCTTCATCTTTTTATTGGTATTTTGTGACACTGGTTGGTTGGTTGTACGGAGAGAATAGAGCATAGCTCTAAGAGTAGGAGAAGGATAAAGTACAAGGTAAAGTTCAGAAGTGGGAAGTAAAGGAGAAGGTTAACAGCAGGTGGGCTATCCACCTTGCGGAGACGGGTTTTATTGTCTTCCGTAACTGTGCTGCATTATAGGTTCAAGGTGTTAGGGAAGGCCGGTCTCAGCCCTTGCCTCGTCCTGACATGTTGCTGCTGCTGCTGCTTTCCGTGATAGGAGTTAAATTTCGGTTTTTTTGTGACACTCTCCTCCTCTCACTGGTTTATATACCCCTGAGTTGCCAGCTATCGCTACTCACACAATGACAGAAATTACAAACAACCCAACTGTTACTCATTCAAAGATGACCCACAGTTGACAAAGGTCTGACTTGAGTTGATTTACATAAACTAAGTCAAGATTGAGCTTACCAGCAGAAGTAGAAAAAACGTATTGACAACTGTGTTTGAAGGCGAGACTTACTGGGAGGGATCATAAGTATAAATGTCGTTGGGGAAAACACGTCTCGTCTTAGGAATAGCTAACCAGCTACCCACTCATGTTTTGCGGTCGTAGAGTATAATAAGAATCATTAGAGTTAAAACAGACTAGCAGTCAACGTGACCATGACAAATGGTGTATAAGACCCTGATCAGATCGAAACTCACTATGGATGCCAGCTGTATGCATCTGCATGCGACACCGCACTTGCAAAGCTGACCAGAATACAGAACAGATGCCTTCGTCTATGTCTGGGTGCCTACAAGTGTACCCGTATAGAAAGACTAGAGGTGGAGGCTCATGTCCCCCCACTCCACACCCGGAGGGATATGCTGACGTTAAGGTGCGGGCTAAATGCGGCTAGGAGGCGGGACACAGGACACCCAGGTTGGTGTGCTGTCGCTAACCCCCGTTCCTGCAACTGCGTAGGTCCCATGTCTCGGCCGTCCGCCTCCATACCTCGTGACAGGGTGCTGGTATCTGTTTCGAAGACGTTGATAGATATGTTCCACCGTTGTGTCCGCCATGGGATAACCCCAACTTTCATGTGGAAACATCATGGCCTCCAGGGGGGAAGAGGGACCTATATCCTGAGCTCCTTAAACAAATTTTCTAATCAATTTCTAGAAGGATACAGCGCCTATACTCACGTGTACACAGACGGGTCCAGGACTGACGACAACGTTGGGGCAGATATCTGGAGCAGAGGCAGGGAGTGGAGGTTCCGCCTGCCGCGGCATGCAACCATATTCACTGTAGAGTTGTTTGCAATAAATAGAGTCATTGACATTGCAATAACAAGCGATGTCAATGATGTTGTTATCATTTCAGACTCTATGTCAGCTCTTAAAGTCATTCAAAGTGGTAACACTACCAGCAATGAGGTACAGGGCAACATTATTAATAAACGACATGCGTGTGCCAAGAATATGGTGCTGATATGGATGCCTGGGCATTGCAACATTCGGGCAATGAACAGGCAGACAAACTAGCAAAAGCGACTGTGGGTCTCAGGGAGACAACCAATGTACCCTGGGAGCGGCAGTCGTGTCTCTCCTTGGGGAAGATATATACAACAAGCAAGTGGCAACTAGAATGGACCAGGTTAGATCTTCGCAACAACTGCAAGATTAACATAGGAAACTGGCTCTCAGCATACAGAAAGAATAGAAAGGAAGAGGTGGTTCTCGCCAGATTATGGTTAAATTGCACCTATCTGACCCGCCTATAACGCCTTTCCTCCTATCTGCGCCACTTGCAACAAAATTATGTCCATCAGACACATTCTGAGGGAGTGCAGCCAGTACGAACCAGAACGCCGGCGGCTGGTGATGCTAGCGACCAAGCGAGGCTTCGTGCTGACTGTACCCAACTTATTGCAAGATGATGTCACCATAAGTTACGCTGTAATACTCTTCCTTATCGTCATGCTGTGAAAGATACACGCATCAGTGCTTTTTTTTAATATAAGAACATAAGAATGGAGGAAATTGCAGCGGGCCTATTGGCCCATACAGGGCCGGTTTTAAGCCTATTTGACCAATTTAATCAAATTGGGCTCCGCGCCGCATGGGGGCCCAGCACACACGTGTGTTAGTTTTAAACTGTATACGATATTGGTAAAAAAGCTAACGTTAGACACAAAATCATTGTTATTGTCATCATAATAATAGATCCCAGTCACGTGCGAGAATTTTCTGTTTTGTCAAAAGTCCAATCTCTAGAATCTAGATTTATGCAGCTTAAAAGCCATATAAAATTATTTGGATTTTTAAATAACTTTCAGGGCTTACAAAAGGCAGAAATAAGGAAACACACAGTAGACCTTGAAGCAGCTTTAATTGACACCAAACTAAAACAGAACACTGATGTAGAGGTAGGTACTGTAACTAGTAAAGATGTAGATGGTTATCTGTTGGCTGAAGAACTTGAAGCTCTGAAAACTTTTCTGCCCACCAGTGTCGCCAAGCCCCAAGCCCTGTTTGAATACCTGGTAGTAAACAATCGATTCACTGCATTTCCTAATGTTTTTGTTGCTTTGAGAATTTACTTAACAATGCCCGTAACAGTCGCATCGGGTGAGAGAAGTTTTTCTAAACTAAAACTGATTAAAACATACTTACGGTCAACAATTTCACAAGAAAGACTAAACAATTTGGCGATGCTATCTATAGAAAGTGACATTACCAAAACCCTTGACTTTAAAATGATTTTGAAAGATTTTGCAAATAAAAAAGCCAGAAAAGTGTGTTTCTAAAAGGTCCGTGCATAAACAGTTTGTCTGTAATTGTCTTAACTTGTAATAAAAAATCAAAACTTTTATACTGTTTTTAAACTTTTAGTATATCAAGTAATTAATGCTTTTTGGCTAAGGCGGGCATACTACACGAAATATAAAACATCAATCTTCGACTTTGTTGAGTAGAGGGCCCCACTATCAATTTTCTAATTGGGCCCCGCAATTCCTAGCACCGGCCCTGGGCCCATACTGGGCAGTCCCATTTACACCCAACCCCTATTGCTCATATATCCATCCAACCTATGTTTGAAGCTATTCAGCGTATTCGAGTTAATGATGATATTTGGTAACTTGTTCCACTTATCCACCACTCTATTTCCAAACCAATGTTTACCTATTTCGCGCCTAAATCTAAATTTGTCTAATTTAAAACCATTGTTACGAGTTCGCTCCTGGTAGGATTGTTTGAGTACCTTTGTAATGTCCCCATTGTTTAGCCCTGACTTCCATTTATACACCTCTATCATATCACCCCTCACTCTATGTATGTAATCATGCCCTAAATGAAATAAAAATTAATAAATCAAAATAAATAAAGATACGAAAACATACAACACGAGAGACATACAACACGCACATATACAAACTAAAACTGACACTACCAACACCATACAAACAAAAAGACATGGGCAACACCATCACAAAAAAAACCAACAACAACAACAGAGAAACTTGTCACCTGACTGGCCATTTCATCTGGACTGTCAGTAACTCAGCATCATATCATCCACTCATACCATAATTCATCCAAAATCAAACAACACCAAGAAGAAAGAAGACCACCAGAGTACCAAGAACAAGAAGACCATAAGAATAACAAGAAAAGAAGAAACAAGACCATCAGATTAGTCGTACCATCAGAGTAATGGAGTAATGTGGCAAGAAAGAAGTCCAAGAATAGAAGAAGAAACTTCAAGAAAGATCCAGCCGAAATAGCCAAAAGGCGAAGTGGCCAGTAATCTCCAAACAAGCCGAGCAGTGAAGGTCATTCTACTCAACGCTCTCAAACGGACAGGATCACACAGCAACTCCCTAGCATTGCATTGAACATACATTACATGTTGAGTTACGCTATTCTGAGTTTCTTTTCTCACCTCCATACACCACGCTACAATGTTTTGGGAGCTGGGATAGCCGGCTAGTGTCGTTATCAAATACAACGAGTAAATAAAAATCAATAAAGATAAATACAATGCAACTAAAACCTGCACTATCAGTTACCAATGATGAAAAACCAGCAGCCCAGTTACCTGGCATCAAGTTACCATAGAAATTACATCTAACTTTCGCAGATATTTGAGGTAATGGTGTCAGACACTCAGAAAGAAAATTCAAGTAGATGATGTACTGGGGCTGCCACCAAGTATTACTGTCTTGCTGTTGTGGAAAAACAAAAACAAAAAGCCTGTAACTTGCCTATCAAAAGGTGAAAATACAGAAACAGGAGCGTGACTGCACAGAGAAGGGTAGAGCCTAAAAAAAAATGGTCTGATGGATTTTGATGTGATTAGTTCAAATCTGACCTTCGTTTTTGTCGGAAATCACTAGTTTCTGATTTAGCACCACCCCCCCCCCCCCCTCCCTATAAATGTACTGGGAAGGAGTGTGGGAAATCGTTTTTGTTTTGGAGGGGGGGGGGGGGGGACCAAAAAAAACGAGTGATTTGTGGATTATACAATACAACCAAACTAAACCTTACTTAACCACCTAGCCAGGGGCTCCACCTCTGGTTAGGTGGCCATAGGTAATAACCCAAAGTCGCGTGGTCAGCCTCCGCAATAATATAAATAGCCGTTACAGTATTTCTTACTTTACTCCAGTAAGGGTCAAAGTCCGAGTCAGGGGCAGGTGCTCTGATTTTATTCGTTTTAAAATTCAAAAGCTTCATTATTATAAATTTGCGACGGAAGTGTATATAAGGAATTGGCAATAGAAAAAATAGTTCTATCGATTGCTGTAATCTGCACATTTACCTAGAGAAAGTAGAGAACGGCTGTGAAATGTAAACAAACATGGACACTGGTGTCACGGTCTACGATTACCCCAGTGTCTAAATTGTCAAAATAATTTATAATATCATAATTCATCACTCTTAAATATTACTTTTACTTTTTACTTTCATCCTCTTCACCACTGATCAGCTCTGTAGCCGCTTGGGCGACCGGTTACGTCTCTGTTACGCACCGTTAGCAAGTACTGGGCATGCACTGGCTCTTAAATGTATTTGAATCTGCTCTAGTGCTTACCCAGTTTAGTCTTGAAAGAGCTAACACTATGTGCCGTCACAACATTCTCTGGCAGGTTGTTCCATGAGTTCACAACTCTCACTCTGAAAAGATTACTCCTCACAGTTTTCTGGACTAGCGGCTTCTTTAACCTTGAGCTGTGACCCCTTGTGGGGCGAGCATCCACCAGCTCCAGGTAGGAGCACTCGACTGAGTAGTGTCCTTTGAGATGCTTGTACTATCGTGCACAAAAGTCGTGTCCACTACCCAGCCACAGTGAGGGTTCGAATCCTGAGTCTGAAGTTTCGAAACAGCTGGGGTAAATGCTATGGTCGGCCAACAGATGTCACCCACTGTAGTGTGTGTGTGTGTGTGGGGTGGGGGGGGGGGGGGGTAGAGGAGGTGGGGGCTTGATGACAGGTAGATTTATTTATTATTTATACCACCATAATTTCAAGCTGCCTTTTTAACTACGTTTTGTCTTACAGTTGTTTCTTTAAGGTTACGAATTCATGGAACAGGTGCAGTGCCCTGGGTACTTATTGCCGCTCAGGTCACAATGATACTTTAAAGAATGGAATATATTAAGGATAAAAGTGAAATATGCAAGGATCAGGGTGAAGGGCCTTGGTCAGCTAGTTTTACTCAGCGACCACGTCACAATTTTGTTGTTATTCCGGCAAAGAGATTATGGTAATATTTATATATTTTCCACCCATCCTTTGCTTAATAAATATTTGTGATAATATGCAACATTATATAATTACATACTTATGTTAAAAAGAGTGGAGTGAAAAAGTTATCAGTATTGTAAAATAGTATTCAAAATTAATCTAGGTGACTGTTCCAACCACTGCCCCTCATGACCTTGAAAGCCCGTGTGTGTGGGGGGGGGGGGGGGGGCAGGTGCGGGGACTGGCACTACACCACCACCACTACAGCAACGCTCAGTGACAGACATCGAATCCATGTGAACTTTGTTTCGGGTTACCGTCACCTCGACGTATTCTATACATCCCATTCTCAGCTCTTGCTGATAGAGAAGAATAAGGCTTTGGCCAACCTCTCCTTTCGTAAGGGAATGTGAGGTGGCCATGGTAGCATTATTCATGATCTTGCATGGGTTCTCCTCAACCCATAACTGGAACACCCACAGTGAAGACCCAGGAGTTAGACAACTCGTCATTAGGTCTCCAGTGTTTAAACAACCCACCACAATATGCAAGCTTCATATATTTTGGAGTGTGCTCAGTTACCGTTAATATTGTGTGCTGAACATCATGGGCATTTCAATGATAGTAGCAATTGTAGCTATATAATTGTATTGTGTTATAAGACAACACATTCCAAGACGTGTCATACAGATCATTGTATACCACACAATACATAATTTGTGGCTGTTAAGTTACTTTGTTGTGAATTTTCATGCGAGATAGTTTAAGACATCATTAAGGACATGGATTTAAGATAACACTGTAGGTGAGTTCATATATATTAATTGCATTTACAAACAATACTAAAATCCAAACAATACACCAATACACACATCTTAGTATATGGTCCAACCACCCATTGCATTCAGGACTTCATCAAGGCGATTAGGGATGGAGTAGACCAGCTTCAGGTACACCACTGGTCGTCGACGTATACTCTCCCACACGTCGTAAGCTTTGGCCTCTATTGCTGCACAGGTTCGCTGCTCCCCAATATCCCAATCACGTTTCATCATGGCCAAAATATGTTCAATTGGATTAATATCACATCCTAGTGTTGGCCAGTCGATGACCTCAATTTCAGGGTGATCCTGGAGGTAGTCCTTCACTATGTTGCTGGTATGAATGGGACTGTTGTCATGAACCAGCCTGATAGTGTGGGGGGCTGGAACTGCCATAGGAATTAGCACTTGCTCCAGGATGTCTTCATACTGCTCACCAGTGAAACTGCCATTGATCTTGACCAGTTCACCTGGCCCATGTGCCCACATCCACCCCCAGAATGACACTGACACCCTACCACTGTGCGATGTTGAATGTGTTTCCCATGGTAGCGTGTGTTGGGGGGCCGCCAGCACTGCCTTGGTGCCTTGCTTCGGCTCCCACTGAGCTGAACAACGTTTCATAGGTAAATATACTAGTTCTCCAGTATTCTTCATTATGTGGAAGGTGTTCCAATGCAAATCCGAGTCGACACTCCTTGTGAGTAGGTGTTAGCCACCCTTTGTGAGCTGGAATATGGCAGTCGATCCCGGCTTCATGAAGTCAGCGTCTCGTCGTCATGTGATGGCAGTTGAGGCCCAGATTTTTTGTATGCCCCACTCATGTTCGCATTGGATATGCCGTTGCAGCTGCCTCGATCATGGCGTCCATCCTTGCTGACGTTACTCGTGGCCTTCCGGTTCGAGGTTTCGTCTCCAATGAGCCCTCTTCCTCCCACCGGCGGATCCACCTCCTAATCGTCTTGGTGCTCCTCCCCACTTCGAGAGCAATGTTCGGCACAGTTGCCCCGGCTCTCCACATCCCGATGATTTGGCCTCGTTCAGCAACCACTGCCGACAAATTTTTTCATCCTGCAGGCATATCTGAAATGGCAGAGTAATATTATGTTGTGGTAACTGATGCAGGCTTTTATATACTAGAGTAAATTAATGGTATTAGTAACACCTAGGTTAAGTATTATTACTCTAACATAGCGTTTTGGTAAATCTTTTAGGATCAACTGCCCAAGAAAACCTTCCTATTTCATTTATTGATAGTGAACTGCAAGTGGATCCTCCCCCCCCCCCCCCCAAACCTCCACCACCACCCCTGCGACTGTAGAATGAACATTCGCCGATAATCATCATCATCATCAAGATTTAGTTTAACCAGACCACTGACACCCATTTGAGTCTCTCCTAGGGCTGGCCAGAGGGATTAGTTAACATATATTTGTGTTTCTATAATTAAGTGTTATATTGTTTGGAGGAGATTACAGTACCCTATTTCAAAAAGGTCAAAACTGAACTTAGGGAAAATTTTGGGGTCTCTGCTAAAATATCTTACATTGTAGGGTTAGTGAAGCACATTGTTCGATACCGACTATAAATAGGGCATTCAATGAGAATATGTTGGACTATTATTTGTGTTCGGCAGTTGGAGCATATAGGTGGGGCTCCATTAGGGGAAGACATGAGTTGGCCATGCGTCAGTCAATCGCGTATACCCAATTCTTAGACGATTCAGAATAGTTTTGTGATGTCGAGAGGATTGTTTTGATGATGACCAAGGATAAACTGATGATTTGATCATTTTTAGCTTATGACTTGTTGGTTAATTTTCCCAGGACTTTTGCCAATCGTCAAATATTAACTGTTTATAGGTAGTTAGCCTCTCTGGTAATCAAAATACTGTATATGGTTTTCCACTACTTTACAAATTTCTTCGACAATTTTCAGCTATGACATGTTCGTTCCAGATTGCATATAACTGTAATAGGTTACATTACGTTAGGGTTCGTTATATCAAAACGTTTTTCTTCATGTTCATTGAGTCGTTCTGAATTCCACTTCTGCTCAAAATACTACATTACCCAACCCAAACTCCCAGGTTGCAGCTGGGGGTGTAACATAACCGAGTAAGGTAACGTGCGGCAAATATGATCACCAAACGCATAGCACATCAAACACCATATTTTTATGGTGAAGTTAACTAAGGAGCTCATATAACAACTGTCATATAATTATAATAGGATGTCCCACTAATTACAGCAGATATTTGTAGAGGTGAAAGAATATGTGATTCTGAGTATACAACTTCTATACATATATGGATTTTTCGGTTTACGTTTAGCCGTGAGGTGGATTTTACAAATAACCCAAGGCAACCATTACAAATGGCGGAGTCGAGGCGGGAGATACCTATAGCGATAGCGAAATATAGGAAAGGGGGAAGAAGGTTTAGTAGTGAAAGAATGTGGGTTAAACGGAACAGACTTTTAGGAGGAGAGAAAGTGTGTGGCCTTCTGCCCACTGCATGGCATTGGGTGGTAAGTTGGGGTGACTGGGGCGATGGGAGGGAGGAAAGGATGTGGGGAAAAGAAGGCGAAAGGAAATGGAGAGCCCATCCCTATTTGGGTGGGGTGCACCTCATCTTTAATTTGTTTGGAGGTCCCAATCATTAATTTTTCTTAATAGGGTTACACTTTTTATTATAGATAGAGGGAAACAGGTGGAGATAGAGACGTGGTGGCTATGATTTTAGGTTGGGGTAGGGGGTGGCCATGGGTGTTGCTTGTTTTTTCCACATATCTTAATCCGGCTCAAGTTACGTGGGATTGACCTTTGTTGTAAAGGTTTTAATTCTAAATACAAGGGGGAGGAGCCATGTCGTCGGTTCTGTGAGTGTTCATTACAGTAGTCCAATTCGTCGCCATGGGTAGAATAGGGGGAGGGGGGTTGGGGAATGCATGGGAAGGTAATGTGATGGGATGGAATGCTCGATTGACGTTAGTCTTGGGGGAGGGATGAAGGGAAGAGGTGGGGGAAGGAGGAGTGGAGTGGGGGGATGGTGGAGGGGGAGTGTGGGGAGAGAATAAGTAGTCGATTAGTGTTTAGGTGTGGTAACCCACGATGCTCAAATTATGAGGTATAATAGTTGGGATGGGTAGAGGTGGGGGTGGGGGGGTGGGGGAGACTAGGCGTGGAGTCGGAACTCGTGAACGTATGATGTTGTTTAATGCAAGTTATGGAACATTACAGTATCTTCAAACGGGTTTTCACACTATTAATAGGCCTTATGTAATCCACCAATAAGGATTACAACAACACACATTATGGCTGCAATTGGTAAGAAAAATAAAATACAACATGGCGAAATTTTTGCCCTGCGTAATTTTTACAACCCACCTCACGCCTAAAGTAAACCGAAAAATGCTTATGTGTATAGAAGATTTTCAACTCAATATCACATATTCTTTCACCTCTACAAATATCTGCTGTCACTCATGGGACACCCTGCAATAGTATAAAGACGACATGGGCTATGCTCAGGGCCGGAGTTACCTAATTGTGGGCCCCAGGCCAAACTCATCAGTGGGCCCCCAAATTTATAGAAATGTTTGCATGTTTCAATATATATATATATATATATATATATATATATATATATATATATATATATATATATATATATATATATATATATATATAGTAGTGGACGCCTCCCCTACAACTCCGTATCGCATTCCGACGTGCCGTCTCCAAGCAACCAAGCGAGAGCTGACGCCAGATGGTACGGTTGCTTAGCAACGAAACTAGTCACCGGCAACTTTCTGGGTTTTCCCAACATGATTCATAGAGGACTGGCGGCTGCTGCTGGGTATATAAGCTCTGTCTCTCCATTGAGATTCATTCTGCCCATCTTCCTGAACAAGCAACACCTCCTCCAGCAAGCTCCACGCTGTTAGCATTCATTCACTCAGGAGGCCAGCAACAGGCAACATCTTCTCTAACGAAGCTCCTGCACATCTACCTCCTTCAACACGCTACTCACCGAACGTCTTCTACTGAGCAGCTCCTCACCACACAGCACCTCCAGCACCAGACTGTCTATCATATAACTTATATTATATAAGAAAACCACATTAGAGTTTCCTTCCATCCTGAGTGCTAGACAACATTAATATCTCGATACCCCTACAATGGTGACTCCCGGAGATAAGCACTCACACAGGATGGAGGACGGACGGATCTCTCTGCCAACTTTCAACCACAACGTCGAGGACTGGCTAGACCATGTGGAAGCAGCCCTCGCCGGCTCACGAGCGACCGACGAGCAAAAGTATGGCGCCCTGCTCTGTGCCTTACCCACGGAAGTGGCCACGCGGGTCTCACAAACCATTTCCAACCCTCCAGATCACAACAAATTCGCTACCCTGCGGGCTGCCTTGAAGACATGTTATCAACAGACCAGCCCCAATCTCCTGCAAGATCTATCCTCTACCTCCCTCGGGAACTCAACCCTGGGACGTCTCTGGGAGGAGATGTGTCGACTGAACTCCCGTCACACAGACAGACTCCCCAACTCTATCCTGCGCCAGCTTCACGCACAAAAGCTACCCACAGAAGTACGCAACATCCTGTCCGCAGTAGATTACTCTACGACACCGGAACTATATGCAACCGCGGCAGATAGAATTTTTAACGAGTGCGCTGCTGCACCCCTTGCCGCCACGGTCACACCAGTACCTACCATCGAACTTGTAAGCCGGGTCAACACCCCTCAGCCGAGCAATACCTCACAAGACATCAAGGACCTGTTGCAAATTTTGAACCGCAGGATGGACACCATTGAGCAGTTCTGCTCCTCCATACCCGCTGCTGCGCCGGTTCCTGACTCACACACCACGCCCTACAAGTTCCGACACACAGCAGCCAACCCCCAGCACAACAAATTTACCCTCTGCTGGTATCACCAGACTTTCGGCCGCAATGCTCGAAACTGTGAGCCCTATTGCACCTATTCGGGAAACGGCAACACCGGAGGCTGGTAGACGCCTCAGCCTCCGTCCCTTCAGGCGTCTCATTACTGCACGTCACCGACCGCACCTCCGGCAAGAAGTTCCTCATCGACACAGGTTCATCGGTCAGCCTTATCCCTCCCTCACTACGAGGCAAGTCAAAGCAACCCTCTTATGACCTGTTCGCTGCCATCGCCTCCTACGGCGTACGCACCCTCGCCTTAGACCTCGGTCTGCCCAAGACTCTGCGTTGGTTATTCGTGATAGCAGACATGTCTCAACCCATCCTTGGTTTCGACTTCCTCACCTTCCACAAGCTCGGCGTCAAACCAAGTCATCTATGCCTCATCCATGAGCCTACAGCACGCAAGATCCAGGGTTCTCGTGCCAGACACACGGACACTATCACCTGTCTTCCGCCTTCCAACGAGTTCTCCTCCCTGCTCGACGAATTCAAGGAGCTTTTCTCACCCCGAGTCTCCCTACCCCCACCACCTATGTCGGGAATTTTCCACCACATCGAAACCAAAGGACCACCAGTCTTTTCACGCCCTCGCCGCCTGCGCCCTGAGCTCCTGTACACAGCCAAAGTAGAATTCAACAAACTACTGCAAGACGGCATCATTCGCCCTTCAAGGAGTCCCTGGGCATCGCCTCTTCACATGGTTCCTAAGCGAACACCCGGCGAGTGGAGGGTGCGTGGCGACTACTGAGCCCTGAATCTCGTCACCAAACCTGACAGGTACCCTATTCCGCATGTCCAGGACTTTCACCACAAACTTCATGGCAAGACTATCTTCTCGAAGATCGACTTGGAGCGTGCCTTCCACCAGATCCCAGTAGCACCGGCAGATACCCAGAAGACAGCCATCACCACTCCGTTCGGACTCTTCGAGTACACTTTCATGAGTTTTGGCTTACGCAATGCAGCACAGACCTTCCAGAGGTTCATGGACCATATGCTTCGCGACCTCAATTTTGTCACCGTCTACATTGACGACATCCTCGTCGCATCTTCGACGCCTGCCGAGCACCGCCACCACCTACAACTCCTTCTCCAACGCCTGCAGAACAACAACATGAAAGTTCATCCTGCTAAGTGCGTCTTTGGAACCTCGGCCATCGATTTCCTCGGTCACAGAGTCTCGCCCAGTGGCATACAACCCCTACCACAGAAGATAACCGCGATAAGGGGGTTCCCCAAACCTGAAATGGCGAAGAAACTCTGAGAGTTCCTGGGTTTAGTCAACTACTACCACCGCTTCATTGACAAAGCTGCCACCGTCCTAGCCCCCCTACACGACCTTCTCAAGGGACGCCCAAAGAAGTCTCACAAGTCTCTCATGTCGACTCAAGAGGCTACTACGGCATTCACCACTATCAAACAGCACATCACACGCCTCACCCTCCTGGCCCACCCCGCACCTCACGCCCGGACCACTCTCACAACAGACGCTTCTTCTACTGCAGTGGGCGCCGTCTTACAGCAGGAGATCAACGGAATTTTCATGCCTGTTGCTTTCTTCTCACAACGGCTTCAACCACCACACCTCAAGTACAGCGATTTTGATCGAGAACTCCTGGCCATATACTTGGCTGTCAGACATTTCCAACACTTCCTCGAGGCCCGTCAGTTCACCATCTTCACTGATCACAAGCCCCTCGTCCACGCCTTCGCTTCAGCTTCCCAGTCACATACACCTCGTGTCCTGCGCCACTTGGCTTACATCTCGGAGTTCTCCAGCGACGTCCAACACATAAAAGGCAGCCACAACGAGATCGCCGACGCCCTCTCTCGTTGTATATCCACCATTCTTCCCTCATCTCCACCCATTGATTATGGGCAGCTAGCCGCGGCTCAAGAGAAAGACGAAGACCTGGCAATCATACAAGACATCCCCCTCAGGCCTCATACTCCAAGAACTCCCTGTTCCTGGCACAAAGATAAAATTGTGGTGCGGCGTATCCTGTGGACAGCCTAGACCGTTCGTGCCTCACGTCCACCGCCGCGCTGTTTTCGACCGCATCCATGGTCTCAGCCACCCGGGTGTGCGGGCCTCCCAGTGCCTCCTCACGCAACGTGTCGTCTGGCCCGGCATCAAGTCTGATACTAAGAAATGGGCTGCCCAGTGCCTGGCCTGCCAGTCCTCCAAAATACATCGTCACATACGGGCCCCCTTACAAGCCTTTCCTATTCCCAAAGGACGTTTTCAAGTAGTACACCTCGACATCGTGGGACCTCTACCATCATCCTACGGTAGCGCCTACATCTTCACCTGCATCGACCGTTTCACCAGGTGGACAGAAGCAATTCCCATGCCCAACGCTACAGCAGACTACTGTCCGCGCCTTCATGTCCGGTTGGGTTTCATGTTTTGCCCCCCCCCCCCCCCCCCCCGCAACCGTAATCACTGACCGAGGAGTACAGTTTGAGTCACAACTCTGGCAGCACCTCCTACAGTTCCTCGGCACGTCTAGACAACGCACTACAGCATACCACCCTCAAGCCAACGGCATGGTAGAACGTTTTCACCGGCAGCTGAAGGACGCACTCAAGGCACAGCACGACCCTTACAGCTGGACTGATGCGCTTCCCTTAGTGCTCCTCGGCATCCGTGCGTCACACAAGGAGGATATGGACTGTAGCCCAGCAGATCTGACACTAGGCGAGCCCCTTCGGCTACCCGGGGATTTCTCACTCCCTCCTGATCCCAACCAAACCACTCCAGCCGTTCGTCACGACTTACTCCAAAAGCTACGACGAGCAGTTTCTGCATTCAGAGCTACTGCTCCACGCCATCCTACTCGGCGCCCTGATCACATCCCTCCTGCACTACTCACAGCCGAGTATGTTTTCGTCAGGCATGATGCTCACCGCAACCCATTATAACGCCCCTACGATGGACCCTTCCAGGTGGTTACCCGTTCAGCAAAGTTCCTGACAATTATCCGGAATGGCAGACATGACACCGTCAGCATAGACCGAGTCAAACCGGCCGCCTTACCCGTCGGGCCCCCAGCCCAGCAGCACCATTAACAAACTACGCCTGCACCAGTCCACCCGCAGTTACCACCGGCAGCAACACCACGCCCACGACATTTCTGGGCACCCTCTTTTCACCCTCATGTACAACCTGCTCCTGTCATAGAACCTGAACTTGTAATAAACCTCCCTTCTATCATAGAACCTGCTCCTATCATAGACCATCCTCCTGTCATAGAACCTGAACCTGTAATGACCGCCCTTCTATCATAGAACCTGCTCCTGCCATGGACCCTCCTCCTGACACAGCCCCTGCAGCAGCAGGAGCACAACAACCATGCTTGTACAACCTCCTCTAATCCCAAACCCTCTTTCTCCTCCTAATTCTCCCACAGGTTTTGTGTCACTGGACGGAGTTGTTACACGTAGCGGTCGCGTCGTACATACACCTGCCCGGTATGTGTTATGTGAGGGACACAACCCGGACAACATCCAGCCTCCCGCCGCGCCGGGAGGGGAGGGGGAGTATTGTAGTGGACCACTGCAGGCCTATATTTATTGTACAGGGGCCCTTATGGTTGTGAATATATTATATAATGAAATACTCAGTGTACACTTGAAACAAGGTTATACGCTGGCACGTTGCGCGACAAATTAGTTTCAGTGGGCCCCCAGATACCGGTGGGCCCTAGGCCAATGGCCTACTTGGCCTATTGGTATATCTGGCCCTGGCTATGCTGACAAATTAATGTGACTTGCCTGTTGGTGACGACGATGGTAGGAATGAAACCTCGGCATGTTTCAGTGTTCGACATCACCTCCTTCTCCTGGTGTGGGTGGCGCCAACCTTGGTAACAACTTGTGTATTCTCCGTGACTACCATAGCTGGTTTAATTACTGGTGTGCCCATCAGTCGCACCGTTGTAGCCATGAACGGCAGAGATATGGTCGTTGTAGTGCTTATATTTACCCGTTTCACATCTCTCACCATGCTTAATAATATTAACTATCTTCATGAAATTCTTATTGTTGTCAGTGATTGCGGAATTCACGATGTTATGCTCCACCACACAGCCTGTTACTAGATTAACCTCCACCTCCTGCTCCCTCCCCTCTCCATGCCCCACATCCCCATCCACACAACACAGGGCGACATCTGTTGGCCGACCAAAGCATTTCCCCCAGCTGTTTCGAAACTTCAGACTCAGGATTCGAACCCTCACTGTGGCTGGGTAGTGGACACGACTTTTGTGCACAATAGTACACCTCAATTAGATCTCCCCTTGCCTGTCTGTAGTATAAGTTAGGCAAGTTCAGGTGCTCCAATCTCTCAGGGTAGCTGAGGTGCCACAGTGCAGGCACCAGTCTGGTGGCCCTCCTTCGGAATTTTCAGTCAACTAACAGTCCCTGGCATATCTCGGGGACCAGATGGGGTGACTACTCCAGGCGGGTAAACACTTCATTCTTGAACGACCTTCTTATAAGATTTAATAATTTAGTCACCAGATTGCAATGGCCCAAGAACTTCAGTTCATTGTCTATGTACACACCTAGGTCCTTTTCACATTCCTTCTCATTTAATGCAGTCTCTTCGTCCCATTGGGACATAGGGATACGCTTCCTTACCGTTGGTACGTCCCAGGTGCATCCTCTTGCACTTCGTGACATTGAATCGTAGCAGCCACTTCTTCGACCATTCTTGAAGCTCACAGAGATCCTTCTGCAGCTCTTCACAGTCTGCTTGGTTTTTAATTTCCCCAAATAACTTGGCCTCACCCGCAAACATCTGTATGGAGGAATGTAGAGCTTCAGGCATGTCATTTATGAAGCAATCAAACAACAGCTGGTCTATACACTGCCCTGTGGTACCCCGCTTGTGACGGGGACAGATGATGATTTCGTGCCATTAACCACCACTCACTGCTTGCAGTCATGTAGAAAGTCTTCTATCCACGCTAAAACATTTTCTCGAATCCCGTACATTTCCAGTTTAATTTTCAGCCTTTCATGGGATCATATGAAGATCCTCCCCCCCGAACCTACTTGGGGGGGAGGATCTTCATATGATCAAGCCCAGTCGCGCTCATCTGAAGATCCACCCCCCCCTAACCTTACCTAACCTAACCAAACCTAACCAAACCTAACCTAACCAAACCAAACCTAACCTAACCTAACCTAACCTAACCAAACCAAACCAAACCTAACCTAACCAAACCCCCAAACCTACTTGGGGGGAAGGATCTTCATATGATCTAGCCTGGGGGGGGAGGATCTTCAGTTGGATACTTTGGGGGGGGAAGATCTTCATATGATCCCTTTCATGGGGTACACTGTCGAAAGCTTTGGTAAAATCTAGGTAAATATTGCCAACATTACCACCCTGTTCCAGAATTTGGGTCCAAATATCCATTACCCTGAGTAATTGTGTCAAGCAGAAGCGCACCTCCATAAAACCATGCTGGCAATCATTTAAAAGGCTGTTTCATCGTAGATGTTCATCATGGCATCTCTTATAATACTCTCAAGTACTTTGCATATTATACTGGTTAGGCTCACTGGTCTATAGTTATTCGTGGAGTGACAATTGTCCTTTTTGAAGATAGGACTCACATAACCATTTTTATGAAGACTGATAGCATGTTTTCTTTTTTAATCTTCACTTTATTTATTAAACTAGTAAAATGTCGGAAAGACAACAGCATCTGGCGACGAGTACAATACTGTGTATGCTGTACATTTTATTTTGTTTATTTATAGAAAGCATAATACAGTACTATCACACTATATGATGTAGAGTTAGAAGTCATGCTTTTTGATTATGTATTTCAAACAATGAAAAACACAATCACTATTTTATGTCTGAGTGTACCACCACTTCTGGTTTTCCATTTAGACCAGATTAAGTTACGGTAGTTAACCAAGATCTCATTCATCAATTACTCAATCAGTAACATCATTTCTCTCATTTGCACCAAACATACTGTAATGTAGTAGGTGATATTCCTTTCCATTTAAAATTGGCTTATTTAACAGTTCCAGTACAGTACTATGCTGGATGGGTATGCAGGAAAGTGAGACTCACAGTTATACAGGTTGTTGGGTTAAAGCACCAGTAATTTATTCATTGTTAACAAAGGCTGGTACAAAATGGACAATGTGCGACTTGCAACATGCACTAGTTACAACAATAATAGGATACTCTTAGCTCAAGCCTGAGGTTGAGGGCCTGCAATCTCAAGTCTCGCATGAGGATACCGAAGTACTGTATACTTCCAAAGACTTCCAATCTGTACCTCTTGGATAATTTTGCATGCAACATCTAGAATACTGTACAATATAGCAATTACTGTACAGCTTTGAGGTTCAGTAGCTTGTATGACATCATGTGACATATTTGGCCTGACCAGCTTGTATGATTTGAAATTACTGTTCCCTGTCCGTTTTATTATTTTTTTTGGGGGGGGGGGGGGGCGGCGTTAACCCATACGGGCACAGGTTACCGACCCATTTCAGGGCCTGATGGGATGAAAAATAAAATTAAAATAACTTGCACCATAAATAAAGAAATTTAAAAAATAAAACAGATCTAGAGTGGGAAACAACATATCTGTATATACTATGATGTGTTGTAAAAGTAAGAGAAACAACTGAGGCCCTACAATTGTGTGTAAATGAGGCAGAAAATCAGTCAGATTAGCAACCTGAGACCTGGTCACAATATTGTTGATGCCATATGGCAGCAGGGTCAACCATTAAACAACACATTATGCTTCCAATGTCTTTCCAGGCAGTAGTACCTCCCTGTTTGGTAACTGCTTACTACAGTACCTCTATGAATTCACAAAATTATATCTAGGTGTAAAACAAAGTGCTTGTTCAGAAATAATCGTAATACAGTACAAAGTTACAGTGCTTAACAAATTAAGTAGAAACATAAATAATATTTTGAAAGCATAAATAAAAATTAAACTTTTACAATATTATTCCTTCTCCTTGAAGAGGTACAATCTGGAGGTCATTGTCAGTAGCAGGGTGATGTAGAGTAGTTCAAGTGGACGACAGACTTATCTTCCTCAGGCACAAGGAACCTCAAGGATAATAATCCAACGAATTGTAAAAATCATACATGACCCACCAATTACTCCATGTTCATGTGAGGCTTCAAAGTTCAGGCCAATGCAGTAATGAAGCCCATTTGAAACAACAGGTAACATAGGAAATATATTTTTTTTCATACTTGGAGCCTAGATTATTAAGTACAGTGTGAGAACCATCCTTTATATAACTTCTTCATGACCAATCACTTTTAGCAAACTTGCCTTAATCTAAGAGTGGAAATCAAGAAAAAGCAAAATGCTTAAGTCTTAATTTAATCAGAATTCTGACATTTTTAAAGATCTTTCTCCGTCTTATTGAAGATTTTTTTAGAAAATAACATACTCTTAGAATGAATTGTGCCATTAAGTAATGTTCAGCCTCACACATACTTAAAGATCTAGTGCTTAAAATTATGTTGACATAGACTACAAGTAAATTTGATTTTATATTCATCTCTGGTCAACTCAAGAACAGTTAAAAGATTTTGATCATAATATGATATACACTCATTCTGACATATATTACACCAATATACTAAGAATAATTATAATTCATGTCCCTTGTGACACCAGTTATACACTCACATTAATAATTATCTACAACAGAGTTATTGTTAGGTTTGCAAATATTGCTTCTGCAGTCTCTACAAAGTTAAATAATGTATAGAAATCCGTATAAAAGATTGTCAGAACATAAATTAATCCAAACATTTGTTGGATTATGTAAACTGGTAACAGTGATTTATTAAACAAGAACAAATAGATTGTCCAGTCATGAACTAAAGCAAAAATTTCCAATATCACTGTGGAAGACCTATTAATACATAAGCTTTAAATCCCCTCACAGCATTACAGTAGTATATGTAAATGTATATACACTATGTAGTTGTTTGTATTTGCCTGCATGATGTATGACTGAGTCTGTATGTATGTTTGTTTTATACTGTATACATTTCTCTTGTGCAGACGTCAGCAGGCTTCCACTTGCTGTTGTAAGCCCTAATAAATGCATAATTTATAGGACTAGAGTTACCTTCTAGTTGGTGAAAATTAAGAATCAAGGGACCAGTACCTGTCCAGCCACCTTTATTTATTTAATGTTTATATAAATTTATAATTTTCACCGTTTGTCGATTTACTAGTTGGCTGGACAGTTGGTCTGTTCTCTGTTAGTGAAGAGGAAACTAAAGTACCTGGAGAAAACCTATTACTGTATGTTTGGTCACACAGGAAAAACCATTCTCGCATCTGACCCTGGGTCCGAACCCCTAGATGCAGTGGTGAGAGAATTTGTATACTGTATTTGCACATTTATGAATTCTTTTCTCATGTGGCTGGGCAGGTGATGATCTCAAGACTCTTAATGTTCACTACCTAGAAAGTAACCCAAACTCCTTGACAGGATGACAATCCACCAAAGGGTTGTTCCCCCATAAGCAAGTGTACTCAACATTTACAGCACTGTACATGTATTGGTAAGTGCAGAAGGGCAAGTGTACAAGGAGGACACCCAATCCTACACTCTGGCAAAAGTTATGCCAACTGAGCTCTTATATATATATATATATATATATATATATTATATATATTATATATATATATATATATATATATATATATATTGAAAATACACTACACATTATCGCACCATTTTATGACTTTGTATACGAGCATGTTTCTGTGTTTATAACTGTGTAGTATACCCTGAAACAAAGATATTAAAAGGCTAAGAAAAATATGCCCTTCATTTGATTGCTTCTGCCAACACAGACCAAGGGTGTGGAACTAGATGATTGAGAGAGCATGTAAGAAAAATATTTGGTATACCAAAAAAGTAATTACTGTATACCCCCTGTACTGTATAGTGCTTGTTAAACTTTTTCTTTAAGTACTGTTACTTAATTTTAATAAATGCTTTCAACCCCATCTCTTTAATCCCACTGTTTACCTGGACAATGAGTAATACTAATACTACAATAATAAGCTAATAGGTTTTCCATATTTTAACTGCTTTTGTTCATTATTATTATTGTTGTAGTGAGTGACCATGTGATTTCCTGTAGAAACATGACTGAACTGCTGTGATCAGAGGGATAATCTAAACAAATTAGATGAAGAATGATCTTGGTGTAATATATAGAGCCTCATCCCAAGTAGACTTAGTCCACTAGCGATCATCAAAGTCTTGCCTTTTACATTGGTTATGCCTTCAAAATTGGCAGCAATTGAGACACCTTGTACAACCAGTATATTGTGTTAAAATTTTAAGGTCAAAATCTGATAAAACTAGATAATCTTCATATCACTTTCATGGCAAAATCAGAGCTGTGATGCACCACCCATCTGTGAAGGTTTTGGTTCCTTCTCTCTCCTATCGTCTTCGCTTTCATATCCTTCTAATCTCATGTACCTCTCCACTTTTCCAATCCCACCGTCTATTTACTCATACTTCCATCACTTACATCCCCCACCCCCTAAATTTCACACCTCCAAACTTGCACAGTATTGTCTTTGCTCACTTGACAACCATGTGGAATCTGGTGTGTTTTACTTATTATTCTGCTGTGTGAGGTATTTTGGGTGTGTTTGGTGAAATGACAGCAAAACATTAATGAAGAAATTTATCCTGAATAAGTTCCTGAATACCCAGACTGATAGTAAGAGCAATGGGTCATTATCTGAGGAAAGAAAGGATAATGATATTAACCTGATGGTTAGCTTTCATGTAAACTCAATGAATGAGAATGATGGATGCTCTGTAAAAGCCTGTTTCATTATATTATTCAAAATTGCTCTAATAGAATATGAACAAAGTTTTTGGCAATACAAGAATTGTAAAGGATATGAAGACAAAAATAATTTCAATTAAAAAACTAATTTTTAAGTACAGTATTGTATATAGCACTACTAACAAATTTCTAAGTGAGAGAAGTAACACTAGAACATGATGCATGAAGTCCATTCCAAGACAGCTTTAAGCTGCACACTAATAAGTGAGGTTCCCACTTATTCTCTAGTTACCAATATTGTACAGTGTATATGCTCAATTACTTAGATTACCAATACTTCAACATATTCTTTGTTTTCTGACATACCTTGGTATAAAATATGAATGATCGTATTTCAATTCAGTGACAAGTATTGTATAAGATCATAACTCAAAGTTTCAGTTACCTGTACAGCTATTTCTTATACTGACTGTTATAAATCACATTTGAGTAATTTCGATTTCTTGAAAAACAGCTTGTGAGATTACTGTCTTGCAATAGTCACACTGGTAGTTGCTGTTTGAAGTGGATGAATCTTTGGAAGGTTTAATAATGGAAGCCATCACCAAAAAAACATTTAAACAGATGCTACCATATACTGTAGGTATACTGTACTGTAATAGGATCCCGGCAAGATCCCATGAGTAAGACCAGAAATGTTTTAGTCCACCAACAGTTGGCTTTCGAGTACATCACACAAGAATAAGTGGAGGTCTACTTGCCAAGGGAAGGAACCCAGCCCTCCTCAGATATACAGTGCTTAGTTTGAAATAGCATGTTGCACAGTATTGTGCATTCTATTTCCTATATGGTGGAGATTCTCTTGGAATGTGACACTCTTCTTTTTATGGAAAATGCCATACAGTATAGATTTTGACAAATACCATTCTTTCAGTGCTAATTTATATAACACATCAATTGTTTTCTGATATTAGTTGTACGGCATTGTAGTTCTAAATAGTTGAGGATCACACCTTGTTACATTAAGAACAATTTTATGACCATTTCTAATAAAATTAACTTATACAGGTATATATATATATAATCTGAATTTCCTCATCTAAAGACTCCTGTATGTTTTGAACAAAGGAGTTAAATGAGATATGTCTTTGGTATGAATTGTCATAGTAAAGCCACATGTAGCACTATACCTGTCTATTATGTATGCAAAATGATTATCACACGTTGTCTTCCTTAGGATATACAAGTATGTTTAAAACTTAGAAAATATACTGTACATATTAAAAAGAACTGGTAAAAAAACAAGCTTAACAAACTTATAAATGGTGTTTTACATTTCTATGGTAATTTATATACATTATTATATCAAACCCGGAGTTTCTACATCAATAAAAAAGATATTGAAACTTAAGTGTATAACCAAAGAGCCACTCCATGTAATACACAACTCTAAATCTTACGTTTATTCACTGTAAATATTTATTTTTACCACTGAATTCATTATTATCCATTACAGTACTTTATTTATTACAGGTATCCCCCTGTTTACGATAGAGTTGTGTACCTGAAAACTCCAACGTAAATCAAATTAATGTAAATCACAAGGCTTTAAACATGGGTTTCAATGACATACGATCTTGGCCTGTCCAACAGACTTGCAACACAGAAAAAACGATTTTACACTAATTAAATAATTACCCAAAAATATTAACAACACTTGCCACATTAATAAAAACAAGCTGCCTTTCAATGATGTCTAACTTTGTCTCCTGAGACACGGTCTACCTCGAAGCCTTGGTTTTCCCAGAGACACACGAGTCGGCAGGAGATAGCTAGGCATTTTCGAAATTACAGTTACACTGATCACTTCACAGTCACCAAAACAGAGCAAAATCTGAACAATAATGTTTTCCTCTCACTAGTAATGGCAAAGTATCACAGCGATCGCAATGATACGCAACGATTAATATCGATAACATCTGTTACATGAGTGAGGGCAGATGCTTTTACTTTTTACTTTGAAATAGAGCGCGGGACTGTAGTTCGCATGGTGGCCTTACTTTTATCCTCTTCGCCATTGATTGGCTTGTTTGCCACTTGGGCAGTCCTTTACGTCTCTGATTTGCACTATTGGGCATGCACTGGCTCCTGAATATATCGGAACCTGCTCCAGTGTTGGTCAAGTTTGGCCTTGAATGAGCTCACACTCGGTGCTGTCACAACGCTCTCCGGCAGACCGTTCCAAGAGTTCACAATTCTCATTCCGAAAAAAAATTGCCCTCACAGTTTTCTGGAGTTGTGGCTTCTTCAACCTTGAGCTGTGATCCCTTGTGGGGGCGGATGTTCGCCAGCTGCAGGCATGTATATTCAACCGAGTAGTGCCCCCTGAGATGTTTATACACTTCTGGATTACTGAGATTCCGTAGAGCAGACACCAGTCTGGTGGCCCTCCTTTGGACATTTTCAATCAATTGACAATCTTTAGCATACCTCGGAGACCAGACAGGGTGACAGTAGTCCAGACGGGGAAGCACCTCACTCTTGAAGAGGGTGACGAGCGACGGACCATCCAGATATCTAAACGACCTTCTTATAAGACCTACTAGTTTCGCTGCCTGATTCACTTTCTCACAATGGCCCGAGAACTTCAGTTCATTGTTGGCATACACACCCAGGACCTTTTCATATTCGGTCTCAACTAATGCAGTGTCTTCGTCCTGTTGGGATATGTGATGCGCCTCCTTACTATTGTTGCGTCCCAGGTGCATCCTTTTGCACTTCGTGACATTGAATCCTAGCAGCCATTTCCTCGACCATTCTTGAAGCTCACAGAGATCTTTCTACAGCTCTTCACAGTCTGTTTGGTTCTTAATTTCTCAAAATAACTTGGCATTGTCTGCAAACATTTGTATGGAGGAGTGTATAGCTTCTGGCATGTCATTAATGAAGCAGACAAACAACAACGGGTCCAATACACATGATGATTTCGTACCATTTATCACCACGCACTGTTTGCCGTCACGCAGAAAGTCTCCAATTCACGCTTGGATACTAACCCCGAATCCCGTACCCTTCCAGTTTAATTCTGAGCCTTTCATGGTGTACACTGTCGAGAGCCTTGACAAAATCTAGGTATATTTTGTCGATATTTCTGCCTTGTTCTAGAATTGAGTCCAAACATCTAGTACCTGAGTAATTGTGTTAAGCAGGATCTTCCCGGCATAAAACCGTGTTGGCATTCCTTTACACAGTTGTTTCGTAGCAGATGTTCCATCATGGCATCACGTACGATGCTCTCTTGTACTTTGTACACTATGCTGGTCAGGCTCACTGGTCTATTATTATTCGTGGAGTGACGATCGCCCTTCTTGAAAAAAATAGGACTCACATAAGCCATCTTCCAGTCATTGGGGACTTTTTGCTCCTCAAAGTATTTGCAGAACGGGATCTTATGAGGCTCTGCAAACTCATTACACAGTTCTCTTAACACTCTGGAGTGTACCATATCTGGGCTGGGACACTTGTGAATCTTTAACTTTGACAGTTTATTTCTTATAACCTCGTCCTAGAACACAATGTGAGTCAGCTCTGTGTCAAAACATCTTTCCTAAAATGCAGGAAGATTGTTTGCTTCCTCTCTTGTGAACATCAAATAAAAAAAATTGTTCAATGCCTCTGGCGGGAAGGTAAACTGCCCAGAGGACGGAAAAGCAATTTTTGCACATATTACCCATCTTGGATTTGACAAGTGAGGGGAGAGGTGCGCACTTCTCCAATGTTTACACTCTGCATCATCGAGTATAGCCTAACACTAATTATCACCAACGCGGGTTTTGCCTAATATAAATCGCGAGAGGGCAATAAAACCTAATTATGGTTAACACTGGCTTATTTGGGAATTACTGGCCACTTCGCCTTTAGGCTATTTTTGCCAGGGAAGGTTAACACAGATTATCATAAATTGAGGGATACCTGTATTGGGTCTGTCATCCCCTAGACCTGCCACATTTACACTACCTAAATTTTGACTAGAAGTTGATTGATAAAGCAAGTTCATGGATGACTTTAATATGCTTAGGTATTTATTTGCTTATGTGGTGTATGTTTCAGTTATCATGAATCATCACCACTCTGCTGGGTGAAATATACTGGTACTGTACTTGTTTAACTAAGTTCAGTAATCTCATTCACTACTGTACAGGTTTTTTTAAGAAATACAAATCAGTGAATGTTAACATTTGATTCCTAGGAACATGTAAGTACAGTCATGTAAGTATGTGCTGGCAGAAATAAATAGTCCTCATTTTGAATAAATAATCAATAAATGTACGAAAAATAAAACTTATCCTTAAAAATAATGCATTTGTAAATGACATTTGAAAGAGAGAGAAAAAAAGATACTCTGCATTAATACATTTCAGAATGTTCGTTACACTAACATCCAGCAATTCTCATATTCAGAACCTCTGAAGTTGTAGCTAAAATTGTTTTAATAGTCTAACATCCCCCCACAAAAATACATTACTTATAACCTATTTAACCATTAGATATCAGGTTTCAGGCCTATATTTGTGAACACAGTAACAAACATCAATGCACTCAGATGTATTTGCCAAGGGCTGAGTAGAAATCTTGTAGACAGGAAAGAAGATGAGGGAAACTAGCACGATCTTCAGGCGTTGGGGCCCAGCAACGGGCCATCATTCCAAATCTGAAAGAGAAGTACAGTACATAATATTGAAAACTCAGAAGTGAAAAATACAGTAGTGTACATCCCTGTATTGAACCACGAGTTTTTTTAAGTGTGATTATAATGACTTAATCAATTTCAGTGGTTTCAATGCAGTAAACTAAAAAAAAGATTTCATCAACATACTTTTAATAATTTTAATGACCTTGACAATGTTAATGGCAGGTGAGGTACTCACAATTCGTCGGGACAGTTGTGGGGCTGGGCCAAGCGGTAGCCATCCCTTAAGTACGCAGCCATTTCAAAGGGGTCAACTTCAATATAGGGTTGCTGAGCCAATGTTGTTAACTCCCACAATAGAACACCAAACATCCACTGGGAACAAAAGATGAACCATAATTATAAAAGAAAAATGCTAACGAACGCGCATGATTGCCGTAAGTGTCAACAAAGGCTGTAAGAGACTGTTCCTTAAAAGTCGTATTTCTGATGAATTCAGAGAGTTTACTAATCTCAGTATGTGCAGAGAACTATAGTAAGACCCAGTTATCAGCACAGTGGCATCTTTTTTTTTTTTTTTTTAAGTTTTGGATTTTGTCATTATTATTTGATAAAAACATCTGGTCCTACCACCCAATCCCTCTGGTCAAAGATTTTTAAGTTTGCGCATGCGTAATGTGATGTGTGACGTAGCAGTGCCGTCTTTACCACTGCACCTCAAACAAGCCAAACTATCTACCTGACTGCAGTGTTGCCAACGTGCCCTATGCAAGATAATGTTGTAAAACCTAGTTTGCCTGTTTATCGTGAAGGAGAAGACATCGCCTCCTACCTTGTTAGGTTTGAACTGGTAGCTGAGCTGCTTGGTGTGGACAAAGATAGCTATGCTGTAAGATTAGGTAGCCTACTGAGTGGTAAACCGGTACAGATTTATACGTCCCTGTCTGCCAACTTCACAAGAGATTACTCTTTGTTGAAGCAAGACTTCTGATGGTTTTCATGTTGATTTCCGCAGAACAAAGATTAGGGCAGGGGAAACATACCAGCAATTTTCAATCCACCTGGGTCATTTGTTTCAACAATGGCTAGAAGCGTCAGAGGTTGAGGAAACCTTTGTGTCTCTCGCTAACTTTATGATATTGGATCAGTTTCTGTCTTCCCTACAGCCAGACCTAAGAATATTCATCAAGGAACACAGGCCAGCGACGCTAGGAGAAGCTGTAGACTTGCTGACAACTGGGCGTCCACTCGCAACGCCTGCCCCAAGTCTCCCACTTCAATTCCCCAGTGAAGAACACGAAGCCTCCGTCCGCCAAGGAACCATTCACAGGAGTAGAGAGGAGTAGTTCACCGGCCGTGCGGTGCCACAACTGCGGAGAAAAAGGGCACTTTCGTTCTCGCTGTTCCAGGAATCCCCGCGCCTTCAAATCTACCGACATTCATCAGCCCAGCTACAAGGTCAGATTCTGTTTGGAAAACAGGAGCTGTCCCCATTATTGTGTCAGCGGAACGATAAATGGGTCTTGGGCATCTACTTTCATCAGGGATACCTGTTGCTCGTGCATTATTGTCTCTGAAGACGCCCTGCCTGACGCTGACGTCTCCAGCTGCTCGAAGGTTAGTGTTGCCGATTATTTAGGTTGTGTTGACCTGGGTCTAATGTGGTAAGAGCGCCCATTAAATTCCCCAGTGTTCTCATTAGTGATGTTCCCGGAGTTCGTGACCCTAACGACCTGGAATCCTTAAAACTCTCCTCGCCACCAGCACAAGTCTCCTCGCCACCTAACCATGCCTCCTCGCCACCCGCCGACTTCGCCTCGCCACCCTCACACGCCACCTCACCTCCAGCAAAGGTCCAAGCTGTGGAGACACGGTCGGCGAAAGAGAAACGACTGCATCCCCTGGTTCTGCTGAAATTGCTGTCACTGACTGTAACGCCCAAGGAGTTCGCCAAGCTTCAAGCCTTGTGTACCACTCTGACGCGGGTGAGGGAGAAGGTGACTTCCGGGAAGGAGGATCAGGCTAGAGATGGGTCTGTTTACAAAGTTTGTTTGTATTAATGGTCTGTTATATAGGTCTTGTGTGTCATCCAAGCAACCAGCCAAAGTAGGTCGGATTTTACTGGTTGTCCTTGATGATTGTCGTAGCAACATTATCACTGTAGCTCATGAGAGCCCTCTAGCAGGACACTGTTCTCGTAGGAAGACTTATATGAAGGTTGCTGATCAGTTTTATTGGCCAGGTATGTCTGCCAAGGGTAGAGTCCGTCCTGTTCCTCTTAACCCTTTACCCATCATTACAGACCCATTTTCTCGGGTAGCCATAGATTTTGTTGGACCATTCTTACCCCCTTCCTCTAAGAAGCCTAAATTATATCCAGCTAATTTGTTAATGAAATATCATCGCAGGGCCTACACTAACTTTGCTCGTGTCCTTGACGTTGTTCCCAAGCTGGAGTCAGTAGAGGCACCACCCTGCAAGAGTTAGTATGAAGTTTAGGCGCCAGACTCGGATGATCTCAGTTGTCAGTTACCGATAACACCAGATGGTATAGAAGAATCCTCTACGACTGGCAATAGGCCCAAACTTAAACCTGGGCCGAAGTGGATCCCACGTGCAGTTCCTTGATATGGCCTTACGATATTTGGTTATCAAGTTACCACTTATTCTTTTTAATGTGACCTTTCTCTATTCTTTATTTTGCTCTGTATATTTAATCATTTGCTGTAGGATTGTTATATGTTTGTTGTACTAATCTTAAGTTTTAATCTACCTTACAGTATATTTTTGTTGGGGGAGCTGTGTAAGGGCGGTAACGAGCAGGATGGTTGTCCGCCGCTCGTTTGCTTGTTCGCGGCCCCACTAGGGGTGGTAGACGGAGGTGAGAAGGTCGCTGCTGCTTCGTCACACAGCAGACACTGCCCAGTCAGCACCACAGCTGCACTTCCTCCGCTGTTCGATTACAATTCTGGTTGTGTGCTCATCTGAGGCGCCTGGGGTTCGTGGGCTAATTCCCCAGTCCTTCACTATTCGGCTGTCAATCTCAGGACACCTACTCCAGCTACTACCGCGGCTGCCACGTCATCGCCACTTCCCCCATGCCCTATTCACCGTCTGTGCCCTGGCGTCTCTCCTGTGTGGCAAGACATCACCCACCAATGCCGTCACCAAATGAGGAAGCTGCCCTGGACCTTCCCCCTGACAGCGGACCACCGCGTTAACGGAACATTCCACCTGGCTGCCGCCGTAGGAAATATCTGTACTTTGTTTGACTCCCATAATTGTTTGACTTCCGTAATTGTTTGACTTCCGTAATTATTTGACTCCCGTAATTGTTTATTTAATATTTGCTTGAGTGGTGTCAATTATTGTGATTATTTTCGTAGTAAAGAGATGTCAATCTAACGGTTGTTTGTTACCCCTTGGAAACCCATGGTTCTTGACTTTCCTTTTATAAGATCCTGATTAGGCTGGCAAGGAATTTATATCCCAAAGTCCTAAGCCTTTACAATTGGGCACGAGCTTTCTCCCCTGAGGCACTTCCAGATCCGATGCAGGAGGCAGTGCAGGCTCGCATCGATGCGTCTGAGCCTGTTGTTCGTACTGCTCTTACCTCCTCTGCCCTCACTGATCATCCCATCACACAGTTCGAGCTTGACAGTGCTCGTCGCTCTAGAAAAGACACCTCTCCTGGGGATGATCAGATAACCTACTCCGTCCTCAACACCTGTACTAATATTCCTAATGGACCTTGCTCGCTCTCTACAATATGTCTTATGAACATGGGGTTCTCCCGTCTAACTGGAAAAATGCCACTATTATCCCCATCCCTAAGCCGGGAGATCCTGGGAAGTATCGACCCATTAGTCTTACCTCCTGTGTTTGCAAGATGATGGAGAGGATACTCCATCGTCGCCTTCTTCATACCATAGGCGGCTTCCACAACTCCCTCAATGGTTTCATACAACGCCGCAGCACAGCACATTCCATGCCTTCCTTTTATTGCAATCAGACTGCCCTCGTCTCCGTCTTCCTTGATATCAAGGGAGCCTTTGATATAGTTCAACCTGCCCTCATTTCAGCTGAACTTGCACGGTTAGGGGTTAAAGGGAGACTTCATTGATGGATCGCCTCTTACCTCACTGGACATCAGGCCCGGGTTTGCATTGAAGGCTCTATATCTCCTGTTCAAGAAATGAACCTCAGCACCTCCCAAGGTGGAGTCCTGAGTCCCACCTTGTTTAACACTCTAATGCACTCCATTGCATCACTCCCGTGGCCGACAGAAGTTGTCCACTCAGGATATGCCTCCAAGCTCCTGACTACCTCAGCATGCAGGAAGCCCTTGATCTGTTCTCCAGAGTGTGATTCATTTGGTTTCCTTCTTTCAACTACGAAAACAAAAGCCATGTGGCATGGTCGTGTTGTACCTCCCCCCCCTTCTCTTATCAGGAACGCCCTTGGACTGGGTTAATGAGACAAAATACCTGGGTGTGTATGTAACTCGCACACGTTGTCAGATCCCCGAAGTCCGCTATCTTCGAGACATATGCTTTCGGCGCCTTGGTGCCGCCATCCTGTACTACATCATGTACAAGTCCTTTGTCCGTTCCTGTGTCGACTACCCTGCCCCTGCCCTCGTCAACATTAGTCGGACTGCTGTCAACCGTCTCGAAGTTATCCAGAGGAAAGCTGCTCGTATCATCCTCGGGGCCCCGCAGTGGACATGCTCTACTTCTCTATATACCGAACTTGGTCTTTCCCCCTTACAGGATTGTGTCCAGGAGTTTTACCTAAAAACTACAGTTTCCATTCTACAGGATCCTCGGGGCAAATATGTCCAAGCCAACTTGACTCCTGCTGTCCGAGGCCGACCATCTAGATGACAGTGGTGAGGGTCACTCATTCGAGCCCTTCAGGAACACGACTTCCTGCCTGATATTGTTGTCACCCCTGCTGTTGGTTTGTTTCCTTCTCCGTGGCTGTATTTTCAACCTGGAGTGATTGCCCTCGGTGGACCGCTCCCGAAATCCCACGTAAACCCTGTTATTCTCTGCAAATACCACCTCTCCAGGATCGCCCATTGGTCCCCAGGTAGGGTCGTCCTCTACACTAATGGCTCTGTTGACCCCGCTACAGGTAGGACCAGGGGTGCTGTCTACATCTCCTGTCCTGATGCCCCTGAGCCTATCAAACTTTATCTCAAGAGTTTCTGACGGGGCATCCTCCACTCAGGCTGAACTGATAGCCCTCCTTGCTGAGGAAGAAGCCGATGGTTTCTGCCCCTTACTTGTCTGCTGCGATTCCAGGTCTGCTCTCGACGGAGTCGCATTTGGATCAGGGGAAAATAAGGACCTCATCCTCCAAATACAAGGGTTAACATCCACCCTTCAGGATGTGACATTCCTATGGATACCCAGTCATGTCGGTATCTTGGGGAATGAGGCAGCAGATGGCCTTGCCAAGACTGGCTGTAACAAGGCCACACCTGACTACGTTGTTCCTCGAACACTTTTACAGTTTAGGACCCAAATTCGCCGCAAACAGAGAGAAGCTCGGGAAGCAGCCATCCCCTGGACTCCTCGCCCACTTGGTACGATGTCCTCCGTAAACTTCCTAACCTCTCGTATGTTTATGGGAAAGGGTCGCGGAAAAGGAACGTTATTGCTGCCCGTATCATCATTGGGTAAGACTTTGCTTGGGAGATTGGTATCCCTGCATCCCCTGAGCAACGCATTATGCAGAGACCCGACAGCAGCACCCTTGTCCACTACCTCCTTAGATGTCCATACACACAATGCTTCCGTGACGCCTGCTGGACCACCACTCCACGGCCCTCTGATGGAGACAAAATGATCCTCCCCATACTGGCCAGATATTAAGTAAATAATATTGATGATGTGTTCAAGGAATATCCTTCCTTCCTTAGGCTTTAGTAAGCACCTTTATAATATTTATATATACTTGTGACACTTGCCAGATGTTCTGGTGTTATTGTACAGGGGTACCTAGTGACAGCACTAGGATCCAGCTTCCTCAATCAATAAGTAAATACTGAAATTGAATTGATTTGAAAAATGCTAAATGCTTATACTGTACCAGTACATATATACTGTACCGTACATGGAGTAATTGGATTGCTCATACATTCCATAAATTGAAATTACTGCATTGAAATAATACACTTAGAACAATCTATAAATATTTTAAGTAACAAAAGTAAAACAATATCATTAACTTACCACATCATTGGCAGGAGTGAACTGTTTATGGATAAGGGCCTCAAGGCTAAGCCACTTCACTGGGCGGTTTTCGTTGTCACCCAAACAGTGGTAGTCCTGTGGGAACAAATCACGAGCAAGTGCTGTATCTGACACCCGGACTTGGAGTTCTGAATCTATCCTGAAAAAAAAATAGTATTAGTATAAATTGGTGAGAATGCCAGTGTGTGTCTTTCTGGATAACATTTAGAACAATTACTTTGCCACATTCCTCGTATTGATGTGTCAACCTACTTTTAAGGAGTGGGGACTTCCAAGGGCCCTCTCAGCTGGCAAGGCAGGGTTGCTACTCCCTGAGGTAATCAAAGATTACCTGCATAGTTTAATTTTTTTATTACTCTGGCTTGACCTGTGACCACCAGGTGGTAGCCATGAAGATATGGTGCTCATCTCTCTTCCCGAAGGTTATTGGGTTGAACCTGGTACACCCTCACACCCTCAGCTTGCTTATCTGTCTGAGTTACGAACTTTACAAATGGGAAAATTAAGGTGGTCAAGTGCCAGTGCAAACCACACTGCTTCTTGTGTACTGGAGGCTTAGTTCTAAGTGTGCTGGTATCCATACTGTCTCAAATAGGCCATGAAGCCTATTGGACCCACCGTCACCTCTACACCAAATAGTTCAAGTGACTAAAGACAAAGGGCACCAGAGAAGGGAACCATGAAAATTTTCAGAGAAGTGGGATTTAATTACAATCCTAATGTGTTTTTGAATTAGGCAATATGTACAGACAATAAGTGAGAAACTGGAATGACTGTATCCCAAGAAAATTAACCAAGAACTTTCTTCCTTTTGACTATGGTAATACTGTACATACATGACGAGAGGAAGTAATTTTATTACCTGTACTGTATATAAGAAATACAATGAACTTTAAATAGTAAGAGTATTATGAGGGTAAGCTAATAATGAAAAGAAGTACAATATCACTCTTAAAATTACGATACATTACTTACAGACAGTTTCTGGTAGCAACATCTTTATGAAGAAGTCGTTGTTGGTGAAGGTGAATGAGACCAAGACACACTTGTATAGCAATGTGAACCACATCCCTGGTTAGGAGCTTCACACCTTCACTTGAGCCTCGGCTACACCCAAGTAAGTATCTGGTGGAAGAGGAACTTGTTTACTGATCAAATATTACAGGAAAATGGTGTTGATATATTTCTTTCCCACATCTAAACTATTTCTGAAAAAATTCTCCTACTTCGGTGAGAACTACAGTACCTGTATTATGCTCAACAGTTTTGTGAGTGTGATGCACCATAATAAAGTAAAAAACTATATTTTGCAAAGCATTTCATGAAATTTTTTTATCATGAATTCCTTTTATGACTAAGGAGATGAAATGAGTGACCAGTGAGACCCGTACTGTTTAGGCCAGTGGCCCCCAACCTTTTGTAAGCTCTGGGACACATTTGTCCTTGTAAATTTAGTGGGGGGCGCCAAGACTTTGGATCTACATCCAAGAAAAAAAATCTCAGATATACTATACAGTTACAGGGATATTTGCAGTTTTCCACAAATCTAACTGTTACCAGTTACATACTTTTTACATTTACTCTTGGATCATGCTTGGGAAAAAAAACTTAGAAGTACCTGTATTGAAATCATCTTGTGTCACAGAAAGACTTCTGGTTGAAGCTAGTTTGATTAAGGAATTAAAATCAATAACCTTAGTGATGGTCAGTTCAAAACTGATATTATGTTACATAAATTTATTTGTCAGTGGCCCAATGTTAAAAATGCTTTGAAAACCTTGGATCTAGATGTAGGATAGTTATTTAGTGGGTCCCTTATTTTTGACCTGACCTGACCTGACTAGTCACGTCGCCCCCTTTCACTTAAGCTCCTCTACATGTGTGTTGGTGTTGGTGTGGGGATTAGTGGATGACATCATTATGACCTGACATCATGTTTAAAAAGGTCACCCTGTATATTTACGCCTTTCTCTGTCCATGAAATCAAAATAGCAAGAGAATCCAAGGCGAATCCCAAGGGATTTTTCCAGGTATATAGAACAAAGGTCAAGGGCAAAGTTGGGCCTTTAAAGTCAGGGAGGGGAGAAGTGATAAATGGCAGTGAAGAAATAAGCAAAGCATTGAACAGCTACTTCTTATCAGTTTTCACAGAAGAAATTAGCGAGGAAATTCCAGAGGGGGAACTGATATTTAGGGGAAAGGAAGAAGAGAAATTAAAGAATATCACAGGCAGAAAAGAGGATGTTCTTAAGAGGATAAATAAACTAAAGAAGACAAAATCCCCAGGGCCGGATGAAATTTTCCCTCGAGTCTTGAAAGAGTGTAGGGAACAGATTAGCAGACCCCTCGTAAATTTATTTACAAAATCATTAGACACGGGAGTTGTGCCAGACTTGTGAAAACAGGCAAATGTAGTACCCATATTCAAAAAGGGAGACAGAGCATCAGCGTCAAATTACCATTCGATCAGTTTGACGTCAGTAGTGGGGTAATTTTTTGAATCAATTATAGCAGATAGCATCCGATCGCATCTAGAGAAAAGCAAATTAATCTACGACTCTCAACATGGGTTTACAAAGGGAAAATCTTTTCTAACAAATTTGCTGACGTTTTTTAGGAAAGCCTTCGAGGTAGTAGATAATGACGAAAATTACTATGTTAATTACTTAGACTTTAGCAAAGCATTTGATAGAGTACCGCATCAGAGGCTTCTGAGAAAAATTAAGGCTCATGGTATCGAGGGGAAAGTTTTAAATTAGATAAAATAATGGCTCACTGATAGAACGCAGAGGGTCAGTGTAGATGGTATTAAATCTGAGTGGGGCCGTGTAACCAGTGGGGGTTCCCAGGGGTCAGTACTAGGCCCACTCTTGTTCATAATCTACATACACGATCTAGATACTGGGATCAGCAGTGACATAAGCAAGCTTGCGGATGACACCAAAATAGGGCGGCAGATTAATTCAGGGCAGGATGCAAATTCATTACAGGAGGATCTAAATAAACTGCAGGGGTGGTCTGAAAAATGGCAAATGAAATCCAACACCAGCAAGTGCAGCATACTTAATATTGGAAGAACAAAACTGTCAATGTATACAGCCTTACCAACATCAACCTAGAGAAATCGACTTGTGAAAGAGACCTAGGGGTACTTGTAAGCCCGGACCTACGGCCTAGAAAACAGTGCGTTAATGTTCGAAATAAGGCAAACAGAGTATTGGGTTTTATATCTAGAAGTGTAAGTAATAAGAGTGCAGAGGTCTTATTGCAACTATATCTTGCGCTAGTCAGGCCGCACCTCGATTATGGGGTTCAGTTCTGGTGCCCTTATTATAGAATGGATATCAATTCACTCGAGTCGGTGCAGCGAAGAATGACGAAAATGATTCCGGGACTTAGAAACCTTCCATATCAGGATAGGTTAAAGAAACTAAACTTGCATTCCCTAGAAAGACGAAGAGTGCGGGGAGATATGATAGAAGTATTTAAGTGGGTGAAAAGAATCAATAAAGGGGATATAGATAAAGTTCTTATAATATCGGAGCAGGATAGGACTCGGAGCAACGGATTTAAGTTGGATAAGTTTAGGTTTAGGAGGGAGATAGGAAGGAACTGGTTCACAAATAGGGTGGTGGACGAGTGGAACAAGCTTAGCAACTTTGTAGTAAGTGCTGGAACGCTGAAAGTTTCAAAAGGAGGCTGGATAGGTTCATGGATGATAGAGAGTGGTAGTAACTCTCGACAGGAGCTGCCATGCACAGGCCAACCGGCCTATTGCAGACTCCTTATTTTCTTATGTTCTTATGTAATCCAGTTGCCTCTGAAGATGTTTTGAATAAAGACGAAAGCTAAGGTGCTCCGTTGTTTCCCTTTCCCTGTGTGATTTTATCAATATATATATATATATATATATATATATATATATATATATATATATATATATATATATATATATATATATATATATATTATATATATATATATATAATACATATATATATACAGTGGTCCCTCGGTTAACGAACACAATCCATTCCAGCAGGTTGTTCATTAACGGAAAAATTCGTTAACCGAAACCATTGTTTCAATGGGTTTTTGGGTAATTGGTTCCAGCTCACCGAAAATTGCTTAAATTCAACAAATATGGTAGAAAAGTTCACTTACTTTGAGGTGTGTATGTAGAGGGTTCCTGGATGATGATGATGATGATGGGAATTAGAATGGGGGTGGAGGAGAAGAAAGAAGAGAAGGCAGTGGGGTGGAAGAGAAGTCGCCCCATGGCACTATTTCACCCATAAAATTTAGTTCTCTTGGTGTATTTCAAGATTATTTTCTTTAAATCAACACTGCACTGCATTATATATTGTCAATATGTAAAATATATTTCATAATGACCAATAATTTGCTTGGAAACACAGAAAAAAAGCGTTTAGTTGAAGAGAGTCTCAAGCAAGATGTTACCTCCAGTGAAAACAGAGAGAGACTAACTCCTGTTTGCTGTGTTAAGAGGCTGGATGCCTCGCATTAAACTAGTCACTTTACCTTCAATTATGTTCAATAATTGTTAAAATGACTAAAAAATTGAATATTAAACTTTTAAAATTATTGAATAGTATAAACTTCTTGATATTTACTAAAATAGTAAGGAATGTAAGCCCTAGAACCGATTAATGTATTGGCGTATTAGAGCTGGTTGACCGGCCAGTGCAAGCGAAAACATGTTAAGGTCGGTTCGTAAGAAATTCGTTAACCGAATTTTTGTTCGTTAACCGAATTTAAGAATCTTATGGGAGGCAGTTCGTTAACCGAAATTTCGTTAACCGAGGCGTTCGTTAACCGAGGGACCACTATATAAACTTACGGGGTAGCAATTAAAAAACTCAAGTCACATCTTTTTTATCTATGAACACCAGAGAATCCGATGAGGTATTGAAATTTTTATCAGTTTTGTATTATGGAAAGTAAATAGTCCTCTGAAATATAAACAGTCTATTGCTTATCGCTGGAATATAACAGAAGATCTCATCATCTACACGCGAAAATCCGCCCACAACGCACGTCATTCTGAATACTTGTCAGTTTAATTTTTGCCTTTGAAAGCTCAGACACTGCTTAGCTTAAAAAGTTAATCTTAGAAAATTAATATAAGCTCGTAGCCTGATTTTCACAAGCCATGTATATAGTAAAGGAGTCTGGTGAATGAACTGTATCAGTTGTGGAATTAAAGACCAGCATTCTAAAATCTCCATTTATATTACATGTGAATAGTTTATATTCAAGAGATTGGACAGTTGGCTTCATTACAACATTAGATTGAGACCATTTCATTTAGGAAAGCAGCCTGAATCTTGGAAGGAGACACTACTATATAATACTTAAGATATAATCTAGTGGACAAAAGTGAAAGGTATAGAAAGAAGCCTATTAATTTTTTTCAAGCATAAATTTAAATATTTTCAATTGTGTATTCTTAAAAGTTTAATTCAAGGCTAGTTTTAATCCCAATACTGTATAGTGAATACAAACTTCAAACATCATATCAAAAGTTAATGCTGTTTCATACAAACCTTTTTCCAATAACTTGGCAATGCCGAGTAACTAAGAGGGATCGAGTCCTTATATACAGTAGTTACCAAAGTCATAACTCACGTTTTGAGATTGGAGAGTCCCAGATGAGGGTAAAGGAGAAGTGGGTGTCGTGGGTCAGAAAGACACACTCCTAATACAGGCAGAAGGTGCTGGTGATGCAACCCCGCGAGCAGCAGTCCCTCCCTCACTACCAGACGTGCTTGCGATGACGAAGCCTCAGCTGTTGGATGATTGATTAATACATAAACAGGTGTCACGGTTTTGCTTCACATAAATTTCCTGCATGAGCTTTTCATTAAAGAAATAATCACATCCCCAAGACTATGATCTAACGTGAATAATAAGTCCCAATAGGTGAATAAGGAACTTTCCTTAATTCAGAGTTAGAGGGGGGTGTACCTACTTCAGTGAGTGTAATAAATGATAATAATAATTTACGGTTTATTAAGATAACATGGCAGCCCGAAGGCTGAAAATGTACAATGAACAGAGATGAAAAGTTACAAATGGTAGAATTGGGGAGTGAGTCACTTGATTGACAAAAGCTTCCAATACAGAAACATAAGAAACATAGTCAACATATAGATTAACTGTAGATCTGGTACTGTGGGAGCTGGTCTTGTAGACATTCTAGTGACCTGATGTCGGCGCCAAGCCTGACTGTTAAGCCGCTACCTCACTACAGCTGCAGATACATCACGTAGTCCGGGTAGGCCCTCCAGTTCACACATGGGTGTTGGAGATGGTTCTTGTTCCTCATGTGATGTAGTTAGTAATTCATAGTTCATCACCTGAGTGGAGTAGGGAGTCCTCACTTCTCTCCTGGTGTAGTTTGGAGTGTTTCTTGGGTTCTCATCTAGTGTTGGTGGTGGCGAGTGTACCGCGGGCTGGGTGTGTCATGTCAAAGGTCAGGTCAACACTGACTGCTAAGCACAGTTGTCACCAACATTTGTTTCTTTCTTTTGAGTCGAAATTGTCACTTTTGTATATCACTTGTGGGTTGATCATCAATCTTTGCACTGTACTGTTGGTGGGAGGATGTTGATAAATTCAGATGGGAAGGAGGAGATGGGGAAGGGGAGGGCCCGGACAGACCAGGCTGGCAGCTGTCTCCATGGTCAAAAGACCACGACCGCGTTAGCGGGCAGCGCTGACTACACACGTCCTTATCCTATGAAGGCTGAAGGAAAAGTGTGTGTGTGTGTGTGTGTGTGTCATCCATTTATACTCTCTCCTGGAGAATATGTAGGAAAAGGAGGAAATCCCCCAAGCTCGTAAAGACTCCTCCATCGTCAATATTTATAAGAACAAGGGAGACCGGTCAGACTGTGGCAACTACCACGGGATCTCACTGCTGACCATAGCTGGCAAGATTATTGCCTGAGTCCTCCTAAATAGACTTCTTTCTGAGGCAGGAAACGTCCTCCCAGAATCTCAATGTGGGTTTAGATCATCATGTGGCACCACTGACCTGATCTTTGCTGTCCACCAGACACCGGTTAAAGTACAGAGAACAGTGTCGTGACTTGTACATGGCTTTCATCGTCCTAACCAAGGCCTTCGACTCGATCAACAGGGAGCCCCTCTGGCAGACCCTCAGCCGAATTGGCTGTCCACCGAAATTCATCACCATTGTGAGGCAACTACACGATGGCATGAATGACAGCGTCCAGTACAATGGCATCCAGTCTGAGTTCTTCCCCACCCAAACATGGGTAAAACAAGGATGTGGACCGGCATCAACTAACTTTTCCATTTTCTTTGCTGCCTTCCTTACTAGTGTCAGTGCCCATTTAGCCAGCGGGGTGGACATCCAGTTCCGGCTGAAGGGTCTTTTCAACATAAGACGACTCCAGGCAGGAACAACGGTGTCGGCAGCTTCCAATACTGAATTTCAGTGTGCAGACGACCTCACCCTTGTCGCTCACACTGAACGCGACCTACAAGAAATCCTGAACACCTACGCAGATGTGTATGCACACTTCGGCCTTGAGGTGAATATGCGTAAGACTCAGATTCTCTTTCAGCCTGTCCCTGGTTCAGCCATACCTCCACCAACCATCCAGCTTAATGGTACTACCCTCTCTAATGTTACCCACTTTCAGTATCTCGGCCCCACCTGTCCACCACCTGGACATCGATGAAGAGATTCAATATGGGATCAGATTTGGATGTCAAGTGCATCTCATGTCTTCAACTGCAAGGAGCTGAAATTAACTACAAAGTTGCACGTATATCGAGCAGTGGTCCTCCCCACCCTACTATATTACTATATGGCAGCGAGACATGGGTCACATACAGGATGCACCTCAAGGCACTTGAAAACTTTCACCAACGTAATCTACGTTCGCTGGGAAGACAAGAGAACAAATGCAAGTATTCTCGCTGACACCAACTGTAGAAGCATTGAGGCTACCATAATTATCTATGAAGAGCTAAGTTGGACTGACCATGTTACCCACATGGACGACAGCAGACTGACAAAGTAGCTACTTACAGTTACCTTACGAATAGTAAATGAAACGCTGGTGGGCAACTGAAAAGGTATAAGGATATTCTTAGGACAAACCTGAAAAGTGCCAGATCGCCCCCCTCACCTGGGAGACAATTCCTTCACACCTTAACGCTCTGAGGAACACCACACAAGAAAGTGTCAATACTTTCGAGTTAGCCCGACTACATACCGAGGCAGACAAGGGCCAACGACGGAAAGACGCTGCCACCGCCCCTCCCACACTAGATGTAGCCCTCCACACGTGCACTATCTGTGCCGGTCCCGTATCAGCCTTTCAAGTCACCTTAGAGCTCACCAACGAAACTGACATTCTTAATAATGCATATCATTGTATCATAGCTGGATGATCGTCATACTCGATTCCGAGTGACAGCAAAGTGATAGTAGTGTAATAATAATAATAATAATTAACGGTTTATTGAAAGAACATGACAGCCGGAAGGTTGAAAATATATAGCTACATAATTGGGGAATGGGTCACTTGATTAACAAATAATACAAGTGATACAAATATGATATATAATAACTAGGTGGGGAGAAGGTTAAACGAGAGAGCATTTCAACATAGTGACAGTGTAAAAAGGTAAGAGTGACTGGGAGTGAATACACTGGTTGATTATGAGTTGTTGATAATTTTTACAATGGTTAGGACTGAGTTGTTCTTAAGCGATCGGTACGTGTTCATATGAACTGGATGCAGTTGTTGTGTCGAACAGTAATTCGCGGATGAGTGATCTCGGGTGGTAGTAGGGGCCGGTGTCGAGGATGGTGCAGAAGGTTCTCACCAAATTTGCAAATGAGGTCGTGGTGATGATCAGAGAGAGCCGAGGGGGTCAGTGTGTTGAACGCTTCTTGATATGTGGAGTAGGAAGGGGAGAGAATAATCTTGCATGCCCTCTTTTGCAATTTTTCTATGTGTGTGTGTGTGTGTGTGTGTGTGTGTGTGTGTGTGTGTGTGTGCGTGTCCCTACTTCAATGTATATGTGTGGTGTTCCAACTTCAATGTGTGTACGTAGGGGGGGGGGGGCTCCCAACTTCAGTGGGTGTGTGTTTTGTGTCCCTACTTCAGTGTGTGTGTGTGTGTGTGTGTGTGTGTGCGTGTGTCCCAACTTTAGTGTATGTGTGTGTGTGTGCATGCATGTGTGTGGTATCCCAACTTCAGTGTGTGTGGGTGTGTACACAGGGTGGTATAATGCGTCGAGTGTGGCAGCATTATGTAAGTGTTAAGGTGCAGGCATTGCTTGCTCCCTCTCGCTTTCAGCTACTGCCGCTGGCTAGCCCTCATGGCGAACAGGGAAGCAACTTGCATATAAGTCTTCCCCTGCCAGTACACAGCTTCTTCACCATCAAGACTCCTGTTGTGCCTCCTCGTGGTAACACATGGTAACTGGGTGCCTTCGGGGCCCAGGCTAGACCAGCAGGGGATCTCGGAGTAGCAGTGAGCCCCAGAGGGACGGCGCATAGGCCCACTAGCATGTGGACATGTCCTGGCGCCTACCAACTATTGCCCCACTGCCTTGCGGATTAACCTTGGTACGTATGAGGCAACGGAGTAATCCCCAAACGAAAAATCTGGGTGGAGAAATGCATCAAGCAGACATGTTTTACAGAGTTCCAACAAGACCTCAACGGCGGTATAGGTGGAAGAGGTGACCACCATGGGAACCCAACGACTACACCGGTGGATGAAGGCAATGCACGATGGACAGGCTACTAAGGCGAAACCCAACAAACTGGGCTATCGGCAGTCCATTGCGACTCTCCCTCTCCCCGGTCGTTGCAACACTTGCACCGTTGGATCAGGAAAAGGGAGAGCCAAGATGTGTGGTTGCAGCCTGCATACCTGCCTCACCACAGGAATCAACTCACGTGCAGCCATCAATCCAGCTCATCAAACTTCTCATCATCATGAAAACCCCTATACCCCTAAAAGTCCTATGGCAATGCATGAGTGGCGACGGGAACAGGAAGAGATGACTCTAGTCACAACTCTGCACATAGGCGGCATGGACAAGGTGGTTGTTTATGCACTGGGATCTAGGCAGCAGTACAATCCAGTCCTGTCTGTGCGACTGAGCAGCCCTTCCGAGGAGTCACTCTGCTCACCCCACATGTGGAGGGGGCTAGAAAAGGTGCCCTAAACATAGCCTGCCTAAAAAACCAACCTGACTAGGCAACTGCACCCAGGAAGGTCGAAAACACAATAAAAATCTTATGGTCGATGCATGGAATGTCAAGACCCTTTTGGATACTGCCACTAATGAGCGTCCTGAAAGAAGAACTGCCCTTGTAGCATAAGAGCTGCATAGGTATAACATCGACATAGCAGCCATTAGTGAGTCCTGGCTCTCAAACAAGGGTCAACTCACAGAACGGAGGTCTGGCTATACCTTCTTCTGGAAGGGTAAGCCTGCTGCGGAGAGAAACTGCATTTATGGAGTTGGCTTTGCCATCCGCTAACACATCCTTTACAGGCTAATTGAAATGCTTATTTGGATCAACGGGCGTCTCATGATGCTCCGAGTCCCACTGAATCACTCACGTCATGCCTTTTCATCAGGACATACGCCCCAACACTGAATGCAGAGGATGACATGAAGGAGGCCTTTTACACTGACCTCGACAGAGTGCTAACCTCTATCCCCAAAGAAGATAAGGTTGTGCTCCATGGTCACTTAAATGCCAGAGTTAGTAGAGATGCTGACACTTGACAGGGAACCATAGGGAGAAATGGACTAGCAAGTGTGCTGCGCACAACCTCACTATCACCAATGCCTTGTTTAGGCAGGCTGACAGGTTTAAGGGTTTGTGGCAGAACCCACGATCCAAACACTGGCATCTCATTGACTAAATCATTGTCAGAGAAAGAGATCGCCGAGATATCCTTATCACCCGTGTCATGCGTGGCTCAGACCACTGCAGCACTGATCATCGGCCCGTCAAAGCCAAACTCCCACTTCACGTTGTCCCAAAACGGCGAAGGCAACAAGCCTCTAGAAGAGGTTTTAACAAAAGCGTCTGGGGGATCCAGCAGTAGCACATGCTTTCAGAGAGCAGCTCGAACATGGAATGATAAACAACCCGACAATGAACATCTCAAATTCCAGTGCCGAATGGGATATTCTCAACACTGTCATAACAAAAAACTGCAGAGAGACCCTCGGCCAGATCGAAAGAATACGCCAGGACTGGTTTGATGAAAATAACCCGGCAATCAATGTACTCGTCGATGCTAAACGTGCTGCTTTAACTGCATGGCAGAGCACCCCTCAGTCTCGGACGAAAGCTGACACCTTCCGCAAGAAGAAAGCTGTGGCCCAATTGGAACTTCCTAATCTAAAGAATGACTGGTTTAAAAATAAAGCATGTGAAACATAAAAATTTGCAGATCAGCACAATATGCACGAATTTTTCAATTACATCACAAAATTTTATGGGCCGATCACTCATGGCACAGCCCCCCTCCGCTCATCCAACGGTAACTCATAATAAAACGCAATGAAGGAGGCAGCACTGGAAAGAGCACTACCATTTACTGCTCAACCGAAACACCCAGAGCTGACCCACCTCAGCTACCTGGATCAGGTAGCTACCTCTATCAAGCAGATGAAAAATAACAAAGCCCTCAGGGCCTGATGGAATCCCAGCCGAGGTGTATAAGGCAGGAGGACCTCTGCTTACCAGCAGTTTCCACTCTCTCCTAGAGAATATATGGGAAAAGGAGGAAATCCCCAAACTCTTAAAGACGCCTCCATCGTCAATATTTATAAGAATAAGGGAGACCGGTCAGACTGTGGCAACTACCACGGGATCTCGCTGCTGTCCGAAGCTGTCAAGATTTTGCCCGAGTCCTCCTAAACAGACTTCTTCCTGAGGCGGAAAACTTCCTCCCAGAATCTCAATGTGGCTTTAGACCATTCATGTGGTACCACTGACATGATCTTTGCTGCCCGTCAGATACAGGAAAAGTGCAGAAAACAATATCGTGACCTGTACATGGCTTTCATCAACCTAACGAAGGCCTTGGACTCGGTCAACAGGGAAGCCCTCTGGTGGACCCTCAGCCGTTTTGGCTGTACCTGAAAAATTTATCGCCATTGTGAGGCAACTCCACGATGGCATTAACAGGAGTGTCCTGCACAATGGCACCCAGTCTAAATTCTTCCCCATCCAAATTGGGATTAAACAAGGGTGTGTACTGGCACCAGCGCTCTTTTCCATTTTCTTGGCTGCCTTCCTTTCTCGTGCCAGTGTCAATTTAGCCGGCGGGGTGGACATCGAGTACCGGGTGGAAGGGAGGTCTTTTCAACATAAGACGACTCCAGGCAACAACAAAGGTGTCGGCAGCTTCCATTACTTTACTTCAGTATGCAGACGACCTCACCCTTGTCGCTTACACTGAACGCGACCTACAGGACATCCTAAACACCTATGCAAATGTGTATGCACACTTCGGCCTTGAGGTGAATATGCCTAAGACTCAGATCTCTTTCAACCATCCATCCATCTTAATGGCACTAATCTCCCTAATGTTACCTACTTTTGGTATCTCGGCTACCACCTGTCCGCCACCGTGGACATCAATGAAGAGATTCAGCATTGGATCAGATGTGCATCTCAAGCCTTTGGCAGACTCGGAACCGTGTCTTCGGCTATAGGGAGCTGAAATTATCTACAAAGTTACATGTATTTCGAGCAGTGGTCCTCCCCACCCTGCTATATGGCAGCGAGACACGGGTCACATACAGGAGGCACCTCAAGGCACTTGAAAACTTTCACCAATTTAGTCTACGTTCCATCCTCCGTGTTCACTGGGAAGAAAACAGAAAAATGCCAACATCCTTGCTGACACCAATTGTAGGAGCATCAGGCTACCGTTATACATGAACATCTACGCTGGACTGGCCATGTTACCCGCATTAAAGACAGTAGACTACCACAGCAGCTACCTTACAGTCACCTAACGAATAGTAAATGTAATGCCGGCGGGCAACTGAAAAGGTATAAGGGTGGTCTTAAGACAAACCTGAAAAGTGCCAAATCGACCCCTTCACCTGGGAGTTAATTACTCCACATCATAATGTTTGGAGGAGCACCACACGTGTAATGGCCCCTGTTTCATAAACAGAAGAATTATATAAATGGGTTAATTACATTTGATTTATATACTGATTCACCCCCTGTAACTTTCCACTAGCTATGAGGTGACATGTTCAGTGCACGTGATAAGGTGTGTCCATGGGAACCTGCGTCATATTATGCTGAGTTAAGGCATTAAGTAGCCGGCTCTCTGGCCACCTAAAGCGGGTAGTAGTTTGATATCCTTGACTAGAGGAAGACGTTATTTGAGAGCCATCGTGGATGGTTCAGTTTTCCTCGAGGAAGGACGACATGCCTATTCCGTTCTCTGTTGATGGGTCACTACTCATAGAAGTCTCACTCATAATCTCACATCGAAAGGACATGATTAAACGGTCTATTTACATAGCCGCTGTCCTCTCTTTTCACACTCATAAATAGTGGAAGTTACGGTTGATTTACACTCAGGAATTGTATAAACGATAGTTCTTCAATAAAGGAAGAAACAGACAATTGGGTTTCGTTACTCTAAACCAATATAATATAAATGTACCAGCCTGGTTAACTTCGACAGAACCTATAATTAACCAGCTATAACACAAGAGGTGTCAATACTTTCGAGTTAGCCCGACTGCAAACCGAGGTAGACAAGCGCCAACGCCAGAAAGACGCTGTCACCGCCCCTCCCGCACTCGATGTATCCATCCACGTGTGCAACATCTGTGAAAAACTCTGCCGGTCACCACGAAACTCACCAGTGAATGTGACATCCCTAATAACTCATATCATTGTATTATGGCTGGATGATTGTCATACTCGATTCCGAGTGACAGCAAAGTAGTAGTAGTAGTAGCATCAGGTTCCAGGGTGACTATATCCCACCAAATGCTGTCCTGTTCGAGAAAATAACAGGAGGGATGGTGAGGAAAATGGCACTGAAAACTCAGGGAGGTGCCGGCCCTTCAGGTCTGCATGCAAATGGTTGGAGATTCATCCTCAGCACTACACTGCCATTGCCGTCCTTGCAAGAAAGCTGGCAACCTCGTGCTGCCAACACCTCCATGCTCTGACGGCCTGCAGCCTTATTCCCCTGGATAAGAATCCAGGATGTGGGGGAGAGTGCTGAGGCGGATCATCGGAAAACTCATAATGGAGGTGGTAAAGAATGATGTCAGGGCAGCAGCAGGGAACCTGCAAGTTTGTGCTGGCCACCACGTTCGAGGGGAAGCTGCCCTTCACGCCATGAGAACGATATTTGAGCAGCGTGATTGCGAGGCCATTCCCCTGGTGGACGCTTCAAACGCATTCAACATACTTATCCGCAAGGCCACACTGCACAACATCAAGATGAAGTGTCCAAGATTTGCAATGTATGTTGAAAACTCCTATAGGAATCCACCAGACCTCTATATAGCAAACAACAAGGCCCTAAGAGGTGATACCATCATACAGGGCAACCGAGGGAACAAAGCAGGGAACCCTGTTGCAATGGCAATGTACGCAATAGGCCTATCCGTGCTCCAACACACAATAAAATTTGAAACAATTGAGGTCAAGCAAGTGGCGTACGCTGATGACCTTACAGGAGCAGGAAAAGTGGAGGACATCAAAAAGTGGTGGGATCTGGTAACATCACGAGGCCCACAAATAGGGTACCACCCAAACGCCAGCAAGTCCTTCCTCAATGTGAAGCCAGAACATTATGAACGAGCTAGTGGGGTTCGGTGGAAGTGAGGTCAAAATAAAAAAGGATGGCCAAAGACACCTAAGCGCAGAAATCGGCACGACGGACTTCAAGACCAAGTACGTAACGAGAAAGGTGAATGAGTGGGTTAGGGAAATCCAAGATCTGTCTGAGATTGTTAACACAGAGCCACATGCAGCTTTTGCGGCATTCACCCATGGAGTCAAGCATCGCTGGAACTACCTGATGCGCACTATCCCTGATATCGGACCCCTCCACCAACCTCTGTAAGAAGCTATCAGCGTTAATTTAATTCCCAAATTGGTGAAACACCCTCACTTAACCCCAGCAGAAAGATCACTCCTTGCACTACCACCGAGACTGGGAGGTATGGGATTGACCAATCCAGAGGAGATTGCTGCCACCGAACATCAAAACTCAGTTCAGCTCACGGCAGCCCTCACGGACCACATAATAGCTCAGAACGCAACAGGGGAGGTGGATACCAGTGAAGTAAACAAGATTCGAAGGTCCATTACGACAGAATGACAGCACGGCCAAAGTGATAAGTTGCAGCAACTGTTGCTGCAAGTACCAGAGAATTTGAGAAAAAAAGTAGCTATAGCACAGGAGGTGGGCGCCTCGAACTGGTTAACTACGTAATCCATAAGGGCAAATGGTTTCACTCTCATTAAACAAGAATTTACAGATGCCATTGCTCTAAGGTACGTTAGTCCAGTAGTTGGTTTGCCCTCCCAATGCGTGTGTGGCTCTTCCTATGACGTCGATCACGCCATGGTGTGCAAGAAGGGGGGCTTCATATGCATGAGGCATGACGAAGTAAGGGATCTCACAGCAAATATGTTGAAGGAAATCTGCCGTGATGTCAGGGTAGAACAGACCCTCCTTCCATTGGATGGTGAGATTTTCCAACATGGGACTTCATACACATCCAACAAAGCCCATGTTGACGTTAGTGCTCGAGGATTCTGGATGCGGGGACAGCGAGCCTTCTTCGACATCAGGAGTTTTTATCCCTTGGCCGCATGTCACCGTAACTTAGGGAGAGAATTCAGAACTTTGACCAAGGCAGCTTCACTCCTCTAGTGTTCATAACCTCTGGTGGGATGGGACCAAGTGCAAGATGCTTCTACGCCAGACTCAAGGAGGTGATATCTGAACAGAAGCAGCAGCCCAGAAGTTATGTTACAGCCTGGATGAGGTGTCGACTGTCCTCCTCTCTCCTTTGGTCGGCTTTGCTCTGCCTCAGGGGAATGAGAGCATCGGCCCAAGGCCGACAACAGTTGCAGATATTGACTATGAGGCTACAGTCACTGAATGCCGCAAAGATCTGCGGCTCAACTAACTCAACATAGCTAGGATAGCTACTTATGTATTAGGATATTTAATATTAAGGTAAAAAAATGGTGGCAAAGGTATAGCTATTGGGGGAGGCTGGAGGCCATTTTGTTTAAAAAAAAAATAGTAGTAGTTGTAGTCGTAGGTCAGCGCTGCGTGGGTGTGGGGACATATTCAGTGTGTGGGAGCAGGAATTTCACAGTGTGTCGGTAAATATCGGATGTCACCCTAAGCTTTGTCACCGAAGGTTCTTCTCATCCTTTATGGCAGTAATCGCAAATATTCCGTGTGTTCACCAGCGATCACCAAGCAAGTTTGTGAAGGTGTGGCTATAGGGGGAGGATGGAGGCCACGTTGAATAAAATAAATAAGTAGAAGTAGTAGTAGTAGTAGTAGTAGTACTATCCCTGTGTACTATCCCTGATATCGGAACCCTCCTCCACCCTCTGGAAGAAGCTATCAGTGTCAAGTTCATTCCCAAATTAGTGAAACACCCTGACTTAACCCCAGCAGAAAGAGCACTTCTTGCACTTCAACCAAGACTGGGAGGGATGGGACTAACAAATCCAGAGGAGATTGCTGCTACTGAACATCAAAATTCACCTAAGCTCACGGCAGCCCTCACGGACCACATAATAGCCCAGAATGCAACAGGGGAAGTGGATACCAGTGAAGTAAATAAGATTCGTAGGAACATTACGACAGATCGACAGCACTGCCAAAATGTTAAGTTGCAGCAACTATTGCTGCAGGTACCAGAGAATTTGAGAAAAAAAGTAGCTATAGCGCAGGAGGTGGGCGCCTCGAAATGGTTAACTACGTTACCGATAAGGGCAAATGGTTTCAGTCTTTATAAACAAGAATTTACAGATGCCATTGCTCTAAGGTACGGTCAGCCAGTAGAAGGTTTGCCCTCCCAATGCGTGTGTGGCTCTTCCTATGATGGCGATCACGCCATGGAGTGCAAGAAGGGGGGCTTCATATGCATGAGGCATGACGAGGTAAGGGATCTCACAGCAAATATGTTGAAGGAAATCTGCCGGGATGCCACGGTAGAACCGACCCTCCTTCCATTGGATGGTGAGATCTTCCAACACAGGACTTCAAACACATCTAACGAAGCCCGTGTGGACGTCAATGCTCGAGGATTGTGGATGCAGGGACAGCGAGCTTTCTTCGACATCAGGATTTTTGTTCCCATGGCCGCATGTCACCGTAACCTAGCTCTCGATGCTGCACACAGGAGGACCGAGAACGACAAGAGAAGGGCATATGGGGAGAGAATTCAAAACGTTGATCAAGGCAGCTTCACTCCTCTAGTGTTCCCAACCTCTGGTGGGATGGGACCAAGTGCAAGATGTTTCTACGCCAGACTCGCGGAGTTGATCTCCGAACAGAAGCAGCAGCCCAGGAGTTTCGTTACAGCCTGGATGAGATGTCGACTGTCCTTCTCTCTCCTTCGGTCGGCTTTGCTCTGCCTCAGGGGAACGAGAGCTTCTGCCCCAACTCCGACAACTGCTGCAGATATTTACTATGAGGCTACTGTCACTGAATGCTGCATAGATCTGCAGCTCAACTAATTTAACACAGATAGGATAGCTACTTATGTATTAGGATATTTAATATTAAGGTAATTAAATGGTGGCGAAGGTGTGGCTATTGGGGGAGGCTGGAGGCCACGTTTAAAAAAAAAAAAAAAAGTAGTAGTAGTAGTAGTAGTAGTGTGTGCATATGTGTGCGTGCATGTGTGTGTGTGGTGTCCCAACTTCAGTGTGTGTGTGTGTGTGTGTGTGTGTGTGTGTGTGTGTGTGTGTGTGTGTGTGTGTGTGTGTGTGTGTGTGTGTGTGTGTGCACAGGGTGGCGTAATGCACCTATTGTGGCAGCGCTATGTTAGTGTTAAGGGGCAAGCACTGTTTGTTTCCTCTCGCTTTCAGCTACTGTGGCTGGCTACTCCTCATTGCGAACAAGGAAGCAACTTGCATAAGACCTCCCCTCCCAGTACACAGCCTGTTCACCATCAAGATTCCTGCTGTGCCTCCTCCTGACAACACATGGTAACTAGGTGCCTCGTGAGCCCAGGCTTCACCAGCAGGGGATTTCGGAGCTGCAGTGGGCCTCAGAGGGATGGCTAATAGGCCAGTGGCATGTGGACATGTACTGGCGCCTACCAACCACTACCCCGCTGCTTTGTGGATTAACCTTGGTAAGCATAAAGCTATGGGAGTAAACCCTGAACGAAATATCTGTGGTGGAGCCCAACATCAGGTAGACATGCTTAGAGAGCTCTAACAAGACCCCGACGGCGATATAGGCGAAAGAGGTGACCACCATGGGAACCTAAAGACTACACCAGCGGATGAAGGCAATGCATTCTGGACAGGCTACTAAGGCGAAACTCAACAAACTGGGCGATCAGCAGTCCATTGCAACTCTCTCTCTCTCACCAGTTATTGCAACACTTGCACCGTTGGATCAGGAAAAGGGAGAGCCAAGATGTGTGGTTGCAGTCTGCATTCCTGCCTCACCACATAAATCAACTCACTTGCAGCCATCACCAGCTCATCATCATAAAAACCTCTATACCCCTAAAAGTCCTATGGCAACGCATGAGCGGCGACGGGGACAGGCAGAGATGACTCTAGTCACAACTCTGCACATGGGCGGCATGGACAAGGTGGTTGTTTATGCATTGGGATCTAGGCAGCAGTGCAATGCAGTCCTGTCTGTGCGACTGAGCAGCCCTTCCGAGGAGTCACTCTGCTCACCCCACATGTGGAGGGGGCTAAAAAAGGTGCCCTACACATAGCTTGCCTAAAAAACCAACCTGACTGGGCAACCGCACCCAGGAAGGTCGAAAACACAATCATAATCTTATGGTCGATGCATGGAATGTCAAGACCCTTCTGCATACTGCCACTAATGAGCGTCCTGAAAGAAGAACAGCCCTTGTGGCAAAAGAGCTGGCTAGGTATAACATCGACATAGCAGCCATTAGGGAGTCCCAGCTCTCAAACAAGGGTCAACTCACAGAACGGAGGTCTGGCTATACCTTCTTCTAGAAGGGTAAGCCTGCTGCGGAGAGAATCTGCATTTATGGGGTTGGCTTTACCATCCGCCAATGCATGCTACATAGGCTAACTGAAATGCCTGTTGGGATCATCAAGTGCCTCATGACGATCCGGAATCCCACTGAATCACTCACGTCATACCTTCTTCATCAGTGCATACACGCGAACATTGGATGCAGAGGATGACATCAAGGAGGTCTTTTACGCTGACCTTGCCAGAGTGCTAACCTCTATCCCCAGAGAAAATAAGGTTGTGCTCCTAGGTGACTCAATGCCGGAGTTGGCAGAGATGCTGACATTTGGCAGGGTATCAAAGGGAGAAATGGACTAGGCAAGAGTAATCCCAACGGTCTACTTCTCCCCAACAAGTGTGCTGCACACAACCTCACTATCACCAATACCTTGTTTTAGGCAGGCCGACAAGTTCAAGGGATCATGTCAACACCCACTATCCAAACCCTGGCATCTAATTGACTACATCATTGTGAGAGAAAGAGATCGCCGAGATGTCCTCATCACTCGTACCATGCGTGGCTCAGACCACTGCGACACTGATCATCAGTTCGTCAGAGCTAAGCTCTCACTTCACGTCACCCCAAAACGGCGATAGTAACAAACCTCCAGAAGAGGTTTTAACACTAATTGTCTGGAGGATCCAGCAGTAGCACATGCTTTCAGAGAGCAGCTCGAACATGGGCTGATAAACAACCCGACAACAAACAACCCAAATCCCAGTACCGAATGAGGCATTCTCGACACTGTCATGACAAAAACCTGCAGAGACCATCGGTCATATCGAAAGAATACACCAGGACTGGTTTCATGAAAATGACTCAGAAATCAGTGTACTCATCAATGATAAATGTGCTGCTTTAACTGACTGGTACAACAACCCTCAGTCTTGGACCAAAGATGGTACCTTCTGCAAGAAGAAAGTGGCGGCCCAATGCGAACTTTGCAATTTAAAGAACGATTGGCTTAAAAATAAAGCATGGGAAATGGAAAAAACTTGCAGATTAACACAAGATGAGCGAATTTTTTAATTCCACTAAAACATTTTATGGGCCAATCACTCATGGCACAGCCCCCCCCTCCACTTATCCGATGGTAACTCCCTAATTAAAGATGAAGAAGGCATCCTTCAGCGCTGAAAAGAGCACTACCATTCACTGCTCAACCGAAACACCGATGTGGATATCCTGACTACCCAACAGGTTCCTCAGCACCCAGAGCTGACCTAACTCAGCTATCCTCCATCCCTAGATGAGGTAGCTACTGCCATCAAACAGATGAAGAATAACAAAGAATCTCCGCCGGGGTGTATAAGGCAGGAGGACTCTCTCCTGGAGAATGTATAGGAAATGGAGGAAATCCCTCAACCATTAAAAGACGCCTCCATCGTCAATATTTATACGAACAAGGAAGGCCGGTCAGACTGTGGCAACCACCACAGGATTACGCTGCTGTCCATAGCTGGCAAGATTATCGCCCGAGTCCTCCTAAACAGACGTCTTCCTGAGGCGGAAATCTTCCTCCCAGACTCTTAATGTGGCTTTAGACCATCACGAGGCACCACTGACATGATCTTTGCTGCCCACCAGATGCAGGAAAGTGCAGAGAACAGCGTCGTGAATTGTACATGGTTTTCATCTACCTAACCAAGGCCTTCGACTCGGTCAACAGGGAAGCCCTAAGCCGTTTTAGCTGCCCCCCAAAAATATTCATCGCCATTGTGAGGCAACTCCACGATGGCATGAACGGCAGTGTCCTGCACAATGGCACCCAGTCTGAGTTCTTCCCCATGGAAACGGGGGTAAACAAGTATGTATATTGACACCAACTCGCTCTTCCATTTTCTTGGCTGCCTTCCTTACTCGTACCAGTGCCAATTTAGCCAGCGGGGTGAACATCGAGTACCGGGTGAAGGGGGGTCTTTTCAACATAAGACGACTCCAGGCAAGAACAAAGGTGTCGGCAGCTTCCATTACTGAACTTCAGTATGCAGACGACCCTACCCTTGTTGCTCACACTGAACACGACCTACAGGAGATTTTGAACACCTATGCAAACGCGTATGCACACTTCGACCTTGAGGTGAATGTACGTAAGACTCAGATTCTCTTTCAACCTGCCCCTGGTTCAGACACACCTCCACCATCCAGCCAGCTTAATGGTACTAAACTCTCTAATGTTGCCCACTTTCGGTATCTCGGCTCCCACCTGTCCACCATCGCAGACATCGATGAAGAAATTCAGCATCGGATCAGATGTGCATCTCACGCCTTGGGAGGACTCCGAAATCGTGTCTTAAGCTGTAGGGAGCTGAAATTATCCACAAAGTTGCACGTATATCGAGCAGTGGTCCTGCCCACCCTACTATATGGCAGTGAGACATGGGTTACATACAGGAGGCACTTGAAAACTTTCACCAACGTGGTCTACGTTCCATCCTCCGAGTTCGTTGGTAAGACAAGAGAACAAATGGCAGCATTCTTGCTGACACCAACTGTAGGAGCATCGAGGCTACCATTATTCATAAACAACTACGTTGGACTGGCCATGTTACCCGCATGGACGATAGTAGACTGCCAAAGCAGCTACTTTACCGTCACCTAACGAATAGCAAACGTAAAGCTGGCGGGCAACTGAAAAGGTATAAGGATAGTCTTAAGACAAACCTGAAAAGGTGCTAAATCGACCCCCTCACCTGGGAGTTGACTATTCCACATCGTAACGCTTGGAGGAGCACCACACGGGAAGGTGTCAATATTTTCGAGTTAGCCCGAATGCAAACCGAGGCAGACAAGCACCAACGTCGGAAAGACGCTCCCACCGCCCCTCCCGCAGTAGATGGAGCCCTCCACATGTGCAACGAATGTGGACGACGCTGCCGGTCCCGTATCGGGCTCTTTAGTCACCTCAAAACTCACCAACCTAGGTCACATCCCAAATATCCCATATCATTTTCCCATAGCTGGTTGATCGTCATACTCGATTCTGAGTGACAGCAAAGTAGTAGTAGTGTGTGTGTGTGTGTGTGTGTGTGTGTGTGTGTGTGTGTGTGTGTGTGTGTGTGTGTGTTCGTTCGTTCGTTCGTTCGTTCGTTCGTGCGTGTGTGTGTGGGTTGTCCCTACTTTAGTGTGCGTTATCTTGATTCAATGTTTGGGGTCTTGTGGGTTGGACTTCAGATAAACACTTCTTAGCCATCCTTCTTATGTTGCCGCGGCGTAAGTGTTCAGCTCTTATCACACTTAAGAGTTGTTTACTATAAAGTAACTCTCAGCATTTTTCTCTATGGCTTGTGAGGCTGTACACAGCCTACAGCAATATAATTTTCTGATAATTTGGTAACCTGACTTAATCTCTTCTGAGTATTTATGGTTACAAGCTTGTTGTGTTACAGATATGTTACTAGTGAGTGCGTACCATAAATTAAACTGACGATATTGAGCTATGTACCTGCCAATGATAAACTGGTTATTTTCATATTTTTATACTGTGCTACTTTTACTTTTATCCTCTTCAACACTGATCGACTCATTAGCCGCTTGAGCGGTCGGTTACTCGGTGCTGTCACTCTGGCAGATTATTCCAAGAATTTACAATTCTCACTCCAAAAAAGTTTGCTCTTTCGATTTTCTGAACTTGTAGCTTCTTCAACCTTGAGCTGCGACCTCTAGTGGGGCGGGCATCCGCCAGCTCCAGGTATGGACACTCGACTGAGTAGTGTCCTCTGAGATGTTTGTAAACTTCAATTAAGTCACCCCTTGCCAGCCTATAGTATAAGCTAAGCAGCTGCAGACGTTCTAATCTCTCTGCGTAACTGAGATGCCTAGTGCAGACACCAGTCTGGTGGCCCTCCTGTGGACATTTTCAATGAAACTGACAGTTTCTAGCAATATCTCGGGGACTAGACAAGGTAACAGTACTCCAAATGCGGTAGTACGGGGGACCTTATAAGACCTAATAGCTTCTAGCTTCGTTGCTTGATTTACCTCCTTCTCACAATGGCCCGAGAACTTCAGTTCATTGTTAGCATCCACATGTGGCGTGCCACATGTCCCAACACAGACCGAATGTTGGTACGACCTAGGTACATCCTCTTACACTTTGTGACATTTAATCTTAACAACAATTTCTTCGACCACTCTTGAAGCTGACAGAGATCTTTCTGTAGTTCTTCACAGTTCGTTTGGTTTTTAATTTCCCTGAATAACTTGGCATGTCATTTATGAAACAAACAAACAAACAAACAACAATAGGTTCCGCACACTGCCCTGTGGTACCGCTTGTCACAGATACACAAGACGATTTCGTGCCAATAATCACCACACACTGCTTGAAGTCATGAAAAAACCTCCGATCCACGCTAGGGCACTTCCCCGAATCCCGTACCCTTCCGGTTTAATTCTAAGCCTTTCATGGGGTACGCTGTCAAAAGCCTTGGCAAAATCCATATATCAATATACCCCCCCACTAATATAGAACACATTTTTCACTTTATATTTTTGTGTCTGATCTCTAAATTACAGTATTTTATGGCCATACTATTTTGAGACTTTTAACAGGAATGTAAGATTTTCTCTTTTTTTTTTTAAGTTGTGGGTAAAAATCACACATCGCCAACTGTCTCTCTCTTTTCCTCACCTGAAACTGTTTTGACGATGACTGTGAGGGCAGCGCGAGCGTAAGGGTCACGATATATCCCACGGTACACCCGCCCAAAAGTACCTTCCTGCACTACGTCACCAACCTCTACCTGTCGAAAGAAAACTTCATTTGTACTGCATGTAAGAAAAAATAAAAAAATAAATAAATAAATAAATAAATAAATATATATATATATATATATATATATATATATATATATATATATATATATATATATATATATATATATATATATATATGCAAAAAAATCACTGTAGGTGCGCATGATCCAGGTATATGCTGATAACCACAAGGAAAGAAGAAAACACGAAGTTCCCAAGCGCTTTCGTGTAATTCACATCTTCAGGGGGGTGACCGGATTAAACCCCAACGGACAAAACCCCAGTCTCATATATAAAATATAAAATAAAACACTTTTATGTTTTGTTTAGGTTAGGTTAGGTAAGGTGAGGTAAGGTTAAGTTAGATTAGTGTTGATAAATGACAACCCGTTGGGGTTTTGTCATGGAACCCTTCAGGGGTGAGTACAGACTAAGGAGAAGTACAAAACAAGGTGTATATATACAGAGGAGGGTGAGACCAGGTCCACAATGGTCAGGTATTAGGTAATGACCCTACTAATCTTTAAAAAGCACAGCAACGGTCGGTAGTCAGGTCAGAGGGTAAGGTGACCCAACCTTCTCACCTGGTTACAAATCTTCTTAATTACAAAATTGTCCAGTTTGTACATGCTATTACTCAAATTCATGTTGAATGCTTCGGTATGTTTAATGAGACTAGATTCTATGATGTTCCTACTGTCAATTGAATTACAAGGTAATATTGAGGAGGCATTATCCCAGTCAATGCAATGCTTATTATCCCTCAGATGAACAAACAGAGCATTGGATTCTTGGCCTGTCCTAACACTATATTTATGTTGTTTAAGTCTCGTTACAAGATCTTTACCTATCTGGCCGAAGTAAAACATATTTCATTCCTCGCAAGGAACTTTATAAATGTAACCAATTGTGTTGTTGGGGGAGTTCTTGATTAACATTTGTTTAACTGTGCATGAGTTTGTAAATGCCACATTGACGTTCCAGGTTTTTAGTTGTAAAGGAATTTGAGAGAAATTTTTGTGAAATGGTAATACTAAGAGATTCTTATGGTCATGGGTGGGCTTGGGATCAGTTCTATAAAAAAATTTCTTAGTAATGTTCAGGCATTTATCTATGAAAGACCTAGGGTATTTAAGGTTTGAGCCAATATTATAGATATATTTATATTCCTCATCAATGAATTCCGGGCTGCAAATTCTCAAAGCACGTAAAAACATTGTTGAAAATACTGACTGTTTGACCCTATTAAGGTGGGCAGAATAATAATGAATGTATGAACACACATTAGTAGGTTTTCTATAAATACTGAACTTAAAGGTGTTACCTATTCTGTGTAACAGTAGGAACATCATAGATTCTAGTCTCATTAAACATACGGAAGCAGTCAACATGAATTTGAGTAATGGCATGTACAAACTGGACAATTTTGTAATTAAGATTTGTAACCAGGTGAGAAGGTTGGGTCACCTTACCCTCTGACCTGACTACCGACCGTTGCGGTGCTTTTTAAAGATTAGTAGGGTCATTACCTAATAACTAACCATTGTGGACATGATCTCACCCTCCTCTGTATATATACACCTTGTTTTGTACTTCTCCTTAGTCTGTATTCACCCCTGAAGATGTGAATTACACGAAAGAGCTTGGGAACTTCGTGTTTTCTTCTTTCCTTGTGGTTATCAGCATATATATATATATATATATATATATATATATATATATATATATTATATATATATATATATATATATATATATTCTCACAAACTAACTACTGACTTGTATTATTACCCTTCATCTTATTATAAAAATGATTGTCTTCCGAGTGACTAAAGGTAAATGTACAGTATATGTTTTTTAGGTGTGGTTCACTCAGTAATAAAAGGAATATATATTTACATACAAAGACAAGGAAACAGCCTCAAGTAAGATGACAAAATTCTAGCTAAACTGGAAGATGATTTTGATTAGAATGAACGATTAAATAATACTGTACCTCGGTCAGTACTTCCTGGTGTTAGTTTAGTTAATGTGTGATGAACCAGGTTTAAATTTAAGTCTAATGAGCTTCCACATAAAACACAAATAAAAACTGTTTCTCAGGATGTTTAATGTTACAAGAATGAAAGAAAGACTTAGTCATATACTGTACACAGGGGTTAAATGATTAAGAGAAGTAGAGAGCTGACCTTCCATCTATCTATCGCCAACTGTCGCACCCTTTCACTTGGGTCCATGTTGCGGGGGTCTCGCCAAGATGCCTGTAAACAGTAAGGTTTAGGTCAGGTATGAGTTATTTGTGTATATGAATTTCATGAAACAACTTGGTAAGGTCTCTATTGTGTAATTCCAAGAAGTCTGTTAAAAAGTTGAGTTTTTGTAAGATTCATTGTGATTTACTAAGATTTTCCCTGGGGTTGATTATCATCTGACATAGAAATCAGAAAAATTATATATTGGAAATTTATTATATATAATGGTAAACCACTGTTGATAGAAGGCATAAAGTAGTAATAAGACTGATTCATAGAGGATGGGAACACATGCAAATTAATTAATGATGTAGAGATATGAAAAAGAACTAGATAATAAATGTGGGTACAGTAGTGTCTTTCAAATAAATTTACTGAGTGAGACAGAGTGGAAACCGCTTTTAAATTTATTGACAAATGTAACAAGAACGATACCGAGTGAAAAAAACAAAAGCAATTGAATGATCGCAAGGGCTCAAGGTCTCCTGCTGTGGTATGGACAAAATGGGTGGAACATAACTCCCTAAATATGAAAGGAAAATAGTGATGCTTGAAATGCTCTTGTTAGGTTGTATCTACACACCAAGTTGCATTGAAATCCATCCACCAACACATCTATCTCTCTCTCTTTCTCTCTCTCTCTCTCTCTCTCTCTCTCTCACTCACACACACACCTTTTCCATATCCCTGCTGGATGAAACTTTGAAATGGTGACTAGCATTTTAAGATCATTCAATAAACACAATGAAGGGAGATGAAGTTATGTAGAGTTCACATTCTAACTAAGAGGTAAACAGGTAAAAGGGGCTCATCATACCTTTTTATATTTACACTGTGAAGAGCAACAAATTCGAGACTTACACATGCTTCATCCGTTTTTACTGGCAGATCCTTGCTGACGTTGATAATTAATCCACCACACATACAATGGGTATACAGTATACCAACAAAGTTTTTCAGCGGTGTTAAGACTCAACATCGTGCCTGTAGGTCACTCCCACCATTCACTGTTAATATTCTGGCTCTTCAGTAAGACATGAAATACTTTTTAATACTTGTAGTTTCAACAATCATAGTAAGGCTGCATGTCATATTTTACGTATCTAAAACGAAACACAGAAAAAACACCAAACAATGAATGGTGGAAATGTTTGGAATTTAGCACTCTGGATTTCAGCAAGATGATCACCCTCTTTCTCTATACAGAAGGTGATAACAGTAGCAAAAGTGACGGCAGCAGTGCTATCAGCTTGTGGGGCCTCTCACCTGGGAGTGAAGGGAGGAGGCGCAACATGAGGCATGCGAGTGCCTGGAGGCGGGGAGGGAGTGTGCTGGGGAGTACGGCTGGGAGTACACCTGCGACAGCGGGGAGGAGGCGTAGTGCAGAGACTCGCCACCCCCACTCAACGCACAAACCTGCAAGTTCCAACACTGTAATATTTCTATGATGCTTCTCACTTGCTTGGTGTCTAAGTGAAAAAAAATGGTAAGCTCAGGCATTATGTCCTGTAGTGCACACTAAACTCTGGCATTCACTACCACGGGCAAAGCAGTAATACTGAAGCAGTGAAGTTGTGAATTGAATCGAATGCTGTAAAAATTCTAGCACGGGTACACAAGAGAAGTGATGTTTTTAGAAATTTTTTTGATAAAAACCCTACATGTTATCATATCATCAGAAACACAGATACAAAAAAAGCGACCATTTAAAAGCAAAAACCCTGAACATTGGAAATATATGTACTTCACATAAGAGTAAAACCTTATCTGTATAACCTTGGTACAGTTGGTCCCAAAAAGATGATTGAATGTACTGTACTAAATAGTATAATGTTCATATATAACAGTTTCTTGGACCGAGAGTATGTAGTAACAGTCAGTATAAGACTTTGAAGAAAACTTTCAAGCAGGGTGGTTTGATTACGGCGGGTCAGAAAAAAAAATACGGTAGACTAAAGGGGACTCATTTAAAAAAAAAGTAAATGTACTTGGCTGAAAGGTCACATATTCACAAGAAAGTGTATGTACTTCAGTAATATGTATTTAAGTTATACATATATAACACGTACTGAAGGTTTATACCATCAGTACAATCGTAAGTAACACATAATCGAAGAATCGTTAAAATTTCACATAGTACAGTACCAAAATTTAAGAGGCGGTCTACATAGTTTAATTATGCACACTTAAGAAGAGATTAGCATATAGAGAGTTTAAATGGAAGTGCTAATATTGCAGAAATTTCTTATTATTTTATGAACTTGTCTGGATTAATTTTGTAGGTGGATGTTGGAGAGGTTAGTTTAGGGCATAATACAAAGGGGTTAGGTTAGGGCATAATAAAAAGGGTTAGGCTAGGGCATAATAAAAAGGGCTAGGTTAGGGAATGATACAAAAGGGTTAGGTTAGGGAATGATACAAAAGGGTTAGGTTAGGGCATAATACAAAAGGGGTTAGGTTAGAGAATGATACAAATGGGTTAGGTTAGGGCATAATACAAAAGGGTTAGGTTAGGGCATAATACAAAAGGGTTAGGTTAGGGCATAACACAAAAGGGTTAGACTTGTCACTAGGGCAAACCACAATGGGATTAGGTTTGGGGATGATGCAAGAGGGTCAGGTTAAGGCATAATGCAAGAGCATTAGCTTAGTTTAGGAACTTTAGGGCATATTAAGAGCGTTAACAAAAAAAAGGAAGAAAATGTAAATTACTGATTTTTCGCGGAGATAAAATATTCTTGGGTGTTACTTTTACATATATTTTTAATTTGCTTTTTTGGTCAATGATTATGAACATAATATAGAAGAAGAGCGCCTGTAGTTTTATATAAGTTCAAAATCAGTGTGAAGTTTTCCAAAGTAGCTAATTAAGTAAGAAATGGGTAATTAAGTAAAACAGTAGGTAAATAAATAAGTAGGTAAGTAGGTAATTAACTAGATAATTAAGTAAATTAGTACAGTACGACTTTTCCTCTTATTTTAATTCACTACATAATATGCCTTTGATTAAACCAGGCTATATCTTCCTGCTCCTTCTCATTATTATTTTGTATTTATTTAACATTTCACTACTTTATCAGCTTACTAGCCATTCGGAGCGGTTTAGTCCGTTCTTTGTTGCTTTAATACTTTATTTGTCCAGTCGACTTTAAACATTCAAGTTTTAACCCTTTCGCTACGGGGGATGTCACTTTTAATATTTGATTCGGTTAACGCCAGGTGATTTTATTCGGAAGAGAAGGAACCCCGTGCACAGGTGGTTAAAGCTATCATCCTATATAGTGGGTAGTTTGTCTTATCTTTCAGTCTGGTTTATTGTCATGCTCTCCTGGTTTGTAGAGATTTGTAGGTGTGGATTCTGATGTCATTTATTATTTGGCTTTATATCTGGGGTCCAGCCTTTGGATCTTAAGTTCTGTGTAGGTCTTGCTTTTAGGTTTTGGTTCTTAAGTTCTGTATAGGTCTTGCTTTTAGGTTTTGGTTCTTAAGTTCTGTGTAGGTCTTGCACTTAGGTTTTGGATCTTAAGTTCTGTGTAGGTCTTGCTTTTAGGTTTTGGTTCTTAAGTTCTGTGTAGGTGTTTCCATTAGGTCTTGGATCTTGTGTGCCTAGAGTCATATTGGTCTGCTTTGGGCTATGGCCGTTAATGAAGCTAAATGTAAAGTTGTTGACGTTTTAATGTTATCACTGCCTACACCACCTGTCATTTTCCTCCTTATACTATCTGTCATCTCCCCAACCACTGCCGCCCCCTTCCTCCTACTTCTTCAACCTAACCTAATCTCACCACATTGTCCTTATCCACTCCCCACCCTTTCAATCAGTTCCCATAACCCAAAGGGGAGGGAAGGAGGGAGAGGCGCCACTATTGAAAGAGAGAGAGGGGGAGAGGGAGTGGCGTGCGTTACTCAGGAGTGCGGTAGTTGGGCGAGGGAGTGTACACAGCCGGGGAACTCGCTAGATTAAGCATACAACGTGGACAATGAGTCAAGAGGAGCGTATATTATGTGTTTGGCCGGACCAGCGCATGGGTGAGGAGCCGCTGGTCAAGCAAGGGATACGGGGGAGAGGGAGGGGGAGGCTGAGGGAGAGAGAGGGAATGGAAGGAAGAGAAGGAAGGGAGGGAGAGAGGAAAGGAGGGAGAGAGGAAGGGGTGGCAGGATAAGGAGAAAGAGAGGGGAAGAATAAGGGAAGGAGGGAGGGAGAGGCTGAGGGAAGGAGGGAAGGAGAGATTGAGAGAAGGAGAGAGAGAGTGATTTAGGGAAGGGGAGAGAGAGTAAATGAGGGAAGAAGGGAGAGAGAGGATAAGGGAAGAAAGAGAGTGAATGAGAGAAGGAGAAAGTGAGTGAATGAGAGAAGAAGAGAGTGAATGAAGGAAGGAGAGCGAGATAGCAGAAAACGGAAGGCGGAAGGAATGAAAGAAGAGAAAGAGGCCCTACTATAGAGAAGCCGTCGTACCAACTACAGTATGTCTTGCATATTGTCGGGAATAATATATAGGTCCGAACAATGCCTGGGTAACGGGTCTTTGTTGGCCGTGTTTTTATTGGCAAGACTAACGAGTTCATGGATCAGCGGCCACTATGACCATCGCCTGGGGTAAGGGGGGTGGGTGGGTTGGCGCTGAACTAATGCCTTTGGGGGGAGCCGGCGGGAAGACGCTGGTTGTGAGGTGGTGGTGGTGGTGGTTCTGGGCAGCCTGGGTCAACACCACCACCACCTTACAAATGGATACTTGTATAACGACTTTACTACTGGACTTCTCTCTATCTATCTTCTGGCCCAGTCCATCTCTTTCCCAATCCCTTCGTGTGTTATCGGAATATTTTACACCAATCTCACAGTTCACTTAGTAACATTTGTTGCATAAGCTGACGATGGACCAATATATTTCTGGTAACTGAGTTTTTTTTTTTTTTTTAATTAACATGGCTAAACGTTCTTCATTTTCTGTTCAACAAATATGAATGATTAACAGGAAAAATAATTAAATCGTCAATAATTTCCTATGTAACTAAAACTTATAGCAGCAAAATATCTACGTATAATTATAACATTTCCTAATTATTTTTCATGTCTTTTGCGTTTAGATGATTTTAATTTATTTTACTTTCTCTTTGTCATCTTGTTATTCCTACCTTTATTAACCTACTTAAGTTCACTTTTAAGTTAAGATGATCAAGAAACTTACAAGTTTAAGATGACCACAAGACTTGATTTCGACAATATTTGAAAGTTTGTGAGAATTAGTTGAAGATTTGAGTTTGGCAGAGCAATGGTGAATCTGACGGTTGGAGTTATCTTCGTGTGCCAACTGCAATCTTTTTTTTTTTATGGTCCTTGTTTGGAGTATATCAACACTGAATTTGACAGCAAAGTTTTTTAACATCTTTTTGGGTGTGGTTTAGGTTTAGCCGCGTCCGTTACAGTCGGTCATGCACGAGGAGGGAGCATAATTTTAAACAAGAGCGAGGTTGTGCCAAGTTTTATTGCTGTGACTTTTATGCCTTGTCGTATCCTCCCCACCACCTTAATCAACAACAAGGCATCTTATTTGGATCTACCTGTCTCAGCATCTCCAGTTCCCAATCCTCCCTCAGTCCCCCACCCGGCTGCACTTCCTATACTGCTGCAACTTGCTACGTTCAACCCAAGACCTACGCAACTGGAAATGGCTAATCTTTTAAGTAGTTGTGGAAGTGTCTGGATTTTTCCTTAACTTCTGAGCTATCCGGAAAAAAAGTATGAATCGTGAGCCGAATTTCGAAGAGTTCGTACTTTTGAAACCATGGTAAGAGCTCCATCCAGCCTAGTTCATGTTGGATGTTATGTTACACAAGAAAGTAAACGGAAATGTAAATAGCGATCCAAAAGAATTCAACCCCCAGAAGAGAAAACGCATATCATTCATATTTTACCACTGACTAAGCCTATTTAAGTTTTTAAGGTTTAATAGAGTAAAGAAAAATAAACAATACAGTAGAAATAGTTTGGTTTTTATTAGAGCGTAGTATTGAAGAGTAAAGACGCTTGTTGTCAGTCCCGCGTGATACCCGTTCTGAAGGTCGGTTATTGCTTACACATAAACAACTTTAAACACATCGTTATGCAAAATCTTCTTACACTATATGAAACCATCATTTTTAGTTAATAATCTGGTAGTAGGCAGCCATCAAACAGGGAGGTACTACTGCCTGGGAAGATATTGAAAGCATATGTGTGCTGTCTAATGGTAGACCTTGCTGCCATATGGCGTCACGAAAATTGTGACCAAGTCCCAGGTTGCTGATCTAACTTTCTGTCTCATTTACACACAATTGCAGGGTCTCAATTTGTGAGATTGTGAGATGGAGTATCATCGTACGATATGTTTCCCATGTGTGGAGGCGGGAGTTTGTCTGTGGCAGCGCCGGGTTACCAGTCACTGTCTGACGCTGCAAGAGTGAAGTCTCCAAAGAACCTGGTCTATTATTCAAACCTCTCACACAATTGTTTTTCATGATATTGACAACACAATATACATATATTGTTTCTCACTTTTGATCTTTTTTTTTTTTGTATTTATGGTTCTTTATTATTATTATTATTAGTTATTATCATTATTATTTTATTTATATTTTTTCAATTTGTTATTGTAAATTTTATTTACTATGAATTATTATTATTATTATTATTATTATTATTATTATTATTATTATTATTATTACATTTTCGCCCCCAGGCCCCGATGTGAGACGGGACTCATTGTGAGGCGACACAAACAGACAACCAACTTCGGAGGCTCATTCAACTGGTTCTCGGGACATTAAGAGTCGTGTGTGTTGGGTGAGCGTGGGTGTACAATAGCTACATGTGAAATCTATGTAATATTACTGGAAGCACACCTGCACTAAGAAAAACCAGGGCACAGGACCTAATTTTGTGGTGCTAGAGCAGAGGATGTCGTGAGGGACAAGTAAGAGAAATCATTACCTTAGCTTTCCTTTTTTTCTGTCGGCAGGTGAGCGTGTTAAGAGGTTGGGAGTATGGGAATAAATCAGCAGTTGTCATGATTATATTGTCGAGACTTTTTTTTTACATCACACAAGTTTCCATTAATCTTTCCATCCAATAATGACTCCAACAAAAGCTAGTAACGTTTAATATGGTGGAATAATTCGTGAACAACAATATAAAGCAACTAACATTAGGACACCAAACTTATTACTAAATGTCAAGAGCAATTATATAAATAAATCTATATTATAAATCAGTGTTATGATCTATAATGAGATGGTTCACGCTATGGGTTTAAACAGGTGTCCGTCTTACCTCGTGGGTCAGGATGGGCACCTTCTTGAAGGAGGCGATGGTGGCGTACGAGTTACTCCTGAGGGAAGTGCCGACCCGTCCACTGCCCCCTGTTGTGGCGGCGCTTGTATCACCCACGTAGCCTGGACCACTGTAGTACCTGCAGGTTAGCGACGCCCTGCCCGGGAGACGCGTCTTAGTTAAAACAACCAAACTTAACCGAACCAAACCTACCCTTCCCGACCCTAGTGCAACCTAACTGAATCTACCCTTCCCAAATCAAACCTAACCTAACCAAACCAAATTTCAACCTAACCACAATCTAATCTTACACAATGACGAGTGCTCGCCATTGTATGTATATAGATTAATATTTTACTACAAACACAACCCTACTCGTAGTAGTAACAGCAGGGCGAATAGTCTTGACGTAAGCTAGCATATCCACCTATCCACGTACACCCATTAAACATACCCATCCATCTACCTAACCACTCATCACCACATACAGTACGTACCTAACCACCCACCTACCCATCCACCACCATTTACCTAACCACCCACCCACCCACCACATAGCTAACCACCTGCCCACCTTATCAACGCCAACTCCTCCAAGAACGACTCACTGGTTCCGGGTTCTCTTGACTCTGAGGTAGAGAACGGAGGCGACGGTGATGACGAGGACGGTGAAGGTGCAGGCGGCGCCCATAGCCACGTAGAGCGTTCCCAGAGACGTCGACATCCACTCCGGTCGAAGGTAGATGGACTCATTCCTCGGGGCGAACTCTTCTGGAGGAGATATTAAGAACATGAAGGGGGGGGGGGGGGGGAGAAATAAGAGATAAACAAAGGGATGAGAGATAACCTAGGGGGAGATGAGATACATAATAAAGGAGAGATGAGAGATAAACAAAGGGATGAGATAAGGAACTCAAGCTAAGGACCTAAGAGAGAGAAAACTAGGAGGGAAATTAAATAAAGCACGCTCAGACTACCCCCCCCCACCCACCACCCACCACCTCCTTTACCTGTGAGATTAAGGGTCACTAATTTCCCCTGTACCTGTCAGTTAAGGATCTGGATATCCCCTATACTCTTTCTACCTGTAAGCAACTTTTCGTACTCTTATTCACTCCTTCTCCTTCCCACTTCCTTCCTTCCTCTCTCTCTCCCTCTGTCTCTCCATCCTTCCCCTCCCCATAGTCACTGAGGACGAATGGACGAGAAACTACCCCCCCTCCCTTCTCCCTCCCTCCCCTTCCCCCCCCCCCTTCTTCCTTCCTCTCCCTCCCTCTTTCGTTCCTCCCCACCCTCCCTCCTTAATTCCTCTCCCTTCCTTTTTCTTTCCCGTCCTTCCTTCCCTTTCTTCCTTCCCCTCCCTCTTTTCTTCCCCTTCCTCCTACCTTCCACTTCCTCCCTCCTTCCCTACTTCCCTCCCCTCCCTCTCTCTCATCCATATCCTCCCCACTTCCCTCCCTCATAGTCACTAAAGATGAATGGACAAGAAACCACCTCTCTCTTTCCTTCCCTCCTTCCCCTCCTTTCCTCTTCCTTCCTCTCCTTCCCTCTCTACTCATCCCCACCTTCTCATTCTTTTCCTCCTTTCCCTCTCCACCTTTTCCTTCCTTCCTTCCCTCCCTCTCTACCCTCCTCCTTATTTACCCCCCCCCCCCCCTCCTCTCTACTCCTCTAAAAAACACGTACGACCATCAAGGGCGTGGCAGAACGTGTACGTACCTTTGAGGCAGATTTTCTTCCTCTTGATGGTAATGTTGGTGAGGTTGTGGGCGCGGTTGTGGGTGGTGATGTTGAGGTGCAGGTTGACCACCACCTCCGCGTTCACCCGACCCGAGCATGGCAGTGAGACGCTGTAGGGGGAAGGAGACGGTGACGGTAGTGTGGTGGTGGGAGAGAGAAAGAGAGAGAGAGGAGGAAAATAAAAGGGATAAGAGAAAAAATGAGACATAAGAGAAAAAGAAAAAAGAGGGAAAAAGAGAAAAAATAAAAAAAAAGTGAGAGAAAAGAAGAGAGAATGACTACATCATCAGGTGATGTGAGCATAAATTAAGCACAGACAACAAAAATAAAAATAATAATAATTGCATTCTGGGTAGCCAGGAGCGAGGGCGTTTGCAACAACAATATACACGTCAGAAATTTTTGAAGACAAGTGCCGTATGTATAAATTTCTCTCCAGCTGGGCTTAAATACCGGCTGTCAGTTAATGATTTGTATATATATCTTTTTTTTTTTAAATATTATTTTTTTTACCTAAGTCATTCAGAATTGTATATTTTTTTCAATAATTAGTGTTGAATAGGTTTAAACAAAACTAACTCTCCACAGTAATATTAAAATTCCATAAGCTCGAAAAATATTCAGCTGAGTAAATAATTATTATTGTTATTATTATTATTATTTCTGTAGATTTTATTAATTTAACTAAATATGACCAATTAAAGAGGTTTAGCGGAGTTAACTTCCCCAGCTATCTAAGTGTATTTTCAAGAGTACTGTTGACGTCACAAGTGAGCATCGCAAATGAAAGATGATATCGGCTAACTGCAACTCCCAAAGAGGTTCGATTTCACCATGAGGGGGATTTAATACCTTTCTCAGACCATCATCAAAGTCACTCGAGGTAAGATCACTCACTAATGGGGTGGATGCTGAAAATAGTTCTGAAATGATGGAGTTGATATGCGTTTGGTACGAAATCTGGAAATATGAGAAACTTTTATTAAATGTGAATATTGTTACGTGCAACATATCTCATGATAGAACTACCCTTAACAACCAATAACTAAATGAGCTGTACGCCTTTGCCGGACGTACTGTAACTGAGTATGTATTCCTGATATATATTGTATGGTTATATAGTTTTTCAGACTAGAATTACATTGTTTTTTTGTGTGTGAATAGTTTATATATTATATTCGGTAATACTGTAATAACATTAACAATAACATGTTATGCCAGGTACGATGTTTGGGTCAGTCTGCTCAAAGCAACCCATAAAAGCCGACGGCTTCAGAAGTTCAGAGCAGGGTCAGTAGCACTTAAGTTTGGGTAGTCTACTGACCTCCACCACTGACCTGCGTTGTCAGTTGACCTCTGTCTTCGATCGGGTGATGTACTCGTGGTATTCATTGTTGAGGCTCGCTGGCTGTATTTGGTGCTTTATGTATTTATGTTCTAGAATCGTGTATTAATTTGGTTGTCAGTGATATTGGCAACCTTAAAGTAACCTAGTGTGTTCATGTGATTATCTTTATTTCATTGTTATTAGTAAGCGTTTGTAAATTTAGTTATACATTTATTTAAGTTTCTTTACTCCAATCATCAAGTATTCAGTTATTAAAAGGGGCTGCAGTCAACCCATACATGACACCGTAGTTGGAGTTGCTCTCGATACAAATTTAAGAATCATATATTATAATTCTCTTTAATTACCTTCACTTTTTGTTTGTTACGAGCCTTACCCCTTTGACACGTAACAATATGTTTGATATATTATATGTGTCGCTTTAAGTACAGGTCACCAATATCTACCTATCTCCAGGGACCTACTGAACCATCTCATTCATAATGACTCGTCCATCCATCCGGAGGTAACGTGCTTTCAAAAACACCATGGCGTGCACCCGTCAATGCACGAGCATGTGCGTGCTTGTTTGTATCTTGCTATCATGATGCAGTTTAGGGAAATTAGGGAAGAATGAGGGTCAACACCCAACAAATTGCAATAGTAATGAAACCAGTATTATTCAACTTAGAAGTATGGGAGCATTGCCAACTCTGCATTATTTCAAAATTGCTGCCAGTAAGGATATATCATATTCAAATTAGAAATTGGATAATTAATTATGATACTTGAGTAACATTGTTTTTCTGGATTGTATGAAAATTTTATGAATTGACAGAAAGCAAAATTTTATTTTATTATATAAATGTGTTATTCAGTATTAATACAGAACTGAACCAAATTGACATGCAGACTATATATGTATTGTTCACGTAAACCCAAACTGTGCGAATATTCAAGAAACTTATCAGTCATTTGCTTTACAAAATATAAAAATACCTCGTTGTGGGAAAACTATGAACTGAATAGAGCATAATAATGTACCATAACCTGATAATTAGGGCCACTGTATAAAAATGAATCCTTATAATAATTACGTGTACAGTATACCATAGGTAGGTGAGAAAATCTTCGGAGTTGATTATTCATTCAACATCCTCATCATCTGACTAACATGTTAGTACAAACACCTCTACAGCAGCCACGGCCTGTGGAGCAATCTAGTCCATTCTTGCGGCATGGACACTGTCTAGTATTACGTCCAGTTTTGTAGTTACATCTGACTACTTCAAGCAAATATGTGGGACCTGGTGGTCTGTCTGTGAGAACTGGAGGAAACTTGTCACCTTGTTTGTACCATCCCCAATCTTCTGGTGACATACTAGTTGCATTACCCATCCATTCCTGAACTTGCAAATATACACGCAAACAGTGATATGCTGCAACAGCTGATGTACTACTGCCTACCCTTTGGTAGAATTGTTCTAACCTAAGAAAATTAAAGGTGTAACCTTAGAGACCTTTGTAGATTTGACCTAATAAACATTCCCCAGCTTTAATAATATCAGCCTCCACTAGGCATAACTCGGTTAATTGATGGCCATTTTGAATTTATCCATTTTAGACAGTGTTCCTATTTTTTTTATTCCGTTATACTTTTACTATTTTATTTGAGTCATGTTTTCAAGTTGAATAACGTTAAAATAATTACTATTGCAATTTGTTCTGGGTCTTTCAATATTCTCCCTAGTATAATGAGGCGTGGCGTACATTGGGTATACATTCATATTTAATGGGTCATGTGTGTGTGTGTGTTTAATTTCAATGTGTACATACTGTATGAGTGTTGGTCATCATGAGTCATTCTAAAAGTTAATCGTGACAACTCCAAATATACATAATAATTAGTTGTATATTAAAGCGGACCAGAGAGAGTAATATAGTAACAAGTTATGTTATACACGCATAGTAGAGACGACCATAGTAGCAATGATATAGCCACAAGATAAGAGATGACCATAGTAACAATATTATAGCCACAAGTTAGAGACGACCATAGTAACATTAATATAGCCACAAGATAGACACGACCATAGTAACAATAATATAGCCACAAGATAGAGACGACCATAGTAACAATAATATAGCCACAAGATAGACACGACCATATTAACAATAATATAGCCACAAGATAAGAGATGACCATAGTAACAATAATATAACCACAAGATAAGAGACGACCATAGCAACAATAATATAGCTACAAGTTAGAGACGACCATAGTAACAATAATATAGCCACAAGTTAGAGACGACCATAGTAACAATAATATAGCCACAAGATAGAGACGACCACAGTAACAATAATATAGCCACAAGATAGAGACGACCATAGTAACAATAATATAGCCACAAGATAGACACGACCATAGTAACAATAATATAGCCACAAGCTATACACGACCATAGCAACAATAATATAGCCACAAGATAGAGACGACCATAGTAACAAGAAGTGATCGCGGGCACGTTCGTGCCCTTGTGAGAGTTTGAACGCTCGTGCTTGGCTAGAGTACAGCGAATGAGGGTGCGCCAAGTCCGTAGACATGCATCGTTTTTCATCGTAAATAAAATGGTTAATTAATGCCTTCCTAAAGAAACCATCGACATTGGACCAGGTTTGTTCCGCTCTACATATTTTTTGCGATTTTTTCACCAAGTTTGATGAAAAACGATTGTGCCGTTTTGGCTGCCCAGAACAGACAGACAGACACACGCCTTGTCCTATAGTATATTATTAGACAAGTGATTTTGGGCACTTCTTGCCCGGTGGCGAGTCCGGTGGTACAGTTTACCATAGCGTGAAAGTTCGAACGCTCATGTTTGGCTAGCATGCAACCCCAGGAAGGCTGGCAGTGTACAGCGATATCGTTTACCAGCGTAAATAAAATGATTAATTAATGCCTTCCTAAAGAAACCTTCGACATGGGACCAGGTTTGTTCCACTCTACGAATTTTTTGCGATTTTTCCACCAAGTTTGATGAAAAACGATTGTGATGTTTCGGCTGCCCAGAACAGACACACACAGACACACAGCTATTCCTATAGTATATGAGATAATCATGGTCGTGGTTGTTATAATCATGGTCGTGGTTGTTATAATCATGGTCGTGGATGTTATAATCATAGTCGTGGTTGTTATAATCATGGTCGTGGTTATGATCATAGTCGTGGTTGTTATAATCATGGTCGTGGTTGTTACAATCATAGTCGTGGTTGTTATTATCATGGTCATGGTTATGATCATAGTCGTGGTTGTTATAATCATGGTCGTGGTTGTTATAATCATGGTCGTGGTTGTTATAATCATACTCGTGGTTGCTATAATAATGGTCGTGGTTGTTATAATCATAGTCGTGGTTGTTATAATCATGGTCGTGGTTGTTATAATCATAGTCGTGGTTGTTATAATCATGGTCGTGGTTGTTACAATGTTACAATCATAGTCATGGTTGTTATAATCAGGGTCATGGTTATGATCATGGTTGTAGTTGTTATAATCATAGTCGTGGTTGTTATAATCATGGTCGTGGTTGTTAAAATCATAGTCGTGGTTGTTATAATCATGGTCGTGGTTGTTATAATCATGGTCGTGGTTGTTACAATGTTACAATCATAGTCATGGTTGTTATAATCAGGGTCATGGTTATGATCATGGTTGTAGTTGTTATAATCATGGTCCTGGTTGTTATAATCATGGTCGTGGGTGTTATAATCATGGTCCTGGTTGTTATAATCATGGTCCTGGTTGTTATAATCATGGTCCTGGTTGTTATAATCATGGTCCTGGTTGTTATAATCATGGTCCTGGTTGTTATAATCATGGTCGTGGTCGTGATACTTACAGTATCTAATATACTATAAGAAGGAATAGAATAAAGGTTAGAATAACTAGTTAAAGAAATATTCGCCATAAGGAGAGGTTAAAATAATAAAAAAAAAATATGAATCACCGATGATCATTCCGAAATAAATTATATTATGAAGAGAAGTGACCTTGATTCTGGTTAGATTAGTCACCATCTGCTTAAGTCATCACCTCTGTTAAGTCATCATAGTCATCATGTACGTTAGTCAGTTTTAGGCCCATCTCACATGACTAACCGACCATCGATGTTCTTTTCCGCGCGAAGGTGTTGAGTCTTGTTATTTACGCTGGTGGATGTAAGACCTCCTACCCTCACTGACGCAGCTATGGTCAATTTGGTGTTATTCTTGTTTATAAATGCCTTCTAATCTGTCTCGAGTCTATTGGTCCTGTCTATTGCCATCCCAACTGTCTGTTCGTCTGCGTTGTGTTTGAATGTAAGCCCGTCTGTACTCTTTGTGTCGTCAAATCTGTCTGTCTTATCCGTTGTTGGAGTGTGTCTGCCTGTTTGTCTAATGTGAACCAGTCAGTCTGCTGTTTGTCTGTCATGTTAGTTGCCATATTGTCTATTTGTGCATGTATGAATCTGTCTATTTTTGTCAGCCTCCTGTCTGTTTCACTGTTACATTCACCCTGTGTCTATTGTAGTCAAACTAAATTGGAAACCACACGTCAGTGAAGTTGTCAAATCCTCCAGTTTCCGTCTCCACCTCCTCCGCCGTCTCAAGTCCCTCGGAGTTCCTGCACCCGAGCTCCTCAGTATTTACTCAACATTCATACTTCCCAAGCTCACCTATGCCTCCCCCACCTGGTCTTCCTCCCTAAATGCCACACAATGTAAACACCTAGAAAAAGTGCAAAAGAGGACATGCAAGATTATTCTCTCCCCTTCCTACTCCACATATCAAGAAGCGCTCAACACACTGACCCTTTCGACTCTCACTGACCATCACCACGACCTCATCTGCAAATTTGGTAAGAAGCTTCTGCACCATCCTCGACACCGGCTCCTACTACCACCTGAGATCCCTAGCCCGAGAATTGCTGTTCGACACCACAACCGCATCCAGCCCATACGTGCACGAACTGATCGCTATAAGAACAGCCCAGTCCCAACCATTGTAAAAATTATCAATAACTTGTAATAAACCAGTGTATTCACTCCCAGTAAATACTACTTTTTGCTCTGTCACTATGTTGAAATGCCCTGTAGTTTGAGCTTTTCCCCAACTAGTTAGTATATATCTTATTTGTATCACTTGTGTTATTTGTATATTATTTGTAAATCGAAACCCATTCCCCAATTATGTAACTGTATATTTTTAGCCTTCTGGCTGCCAAGCTCTTTCAATAAACCGTTAATTATTAATTATTATTATTATTATTATTATTATTATTATTATTATTATTATTACACACACACACACACACACACACACACACACACACACACACACACACACACACACACACAAACATCTTCAGTCAAATCAAAAGAAGCAGCAGCAGCAGGACGAGGAGGAGTGTAGAGAAGAAAGGTAGCGTGTGGCCGCAGCAGCCCGGCCAGCCTATTACTGAGGGAGACGGTAAATAATGACTGAGCATGACGCCCACGCAGTAATGTATGTATATGTATGCACGACAAGGGCGTTAAGCAGCCAAGTAATGTGAGAGTTGGGATAATATGATGCATCGGTGAAGGGGGAGGAGGAGAAGAGGAAGACAGTGGGAGGAGGAGAAGAGGAAGACAGGGGGAGGAGGAGAAGAGGAAGACAGGGGGAGGAGGAAAAGAGGAAGACAGGGGGAGGAGGAGAAGAGGAAGACAGGGGGAGGAGGAGAAGAGGAAGACAGGGGGAGGAGGAGAAGAGGAAGACAGGGGGAGGAGGAGAAGAGGAAGACAGGGGGAGGAGGAGAAGAGGAGGACAGGGGGAGGAGGAGAAGAGGAAGACAGGGGGAGGAGGAGAAGAGGAAGACAGGGGGAGGAGGAGAAGAGGAAGACAGGGGGAGGAGGAGAAGAGGAAGACAGGGGGAGGAGGAGAAGAGGAAGACAGGGGGAGGAGGAGAGGAGGAAGACAGTACGAGGAGGAGAGGAGGAAGACAATAAGAAGAGGAAGACAGTGGGAGGAGGAGAGGAAGACAGTAGGAGGAGGAGAAGAGGAAGACAGTGGGAGGAGGAGAAGAGGAAGACAGTAGGAGGAGGAGAGGAGGGAGACAGTAGGAGGAGGAGAAGAGGAAGACAGTGGGAGGAGGAGAGGAGGAAGACAGTGGGAGGAGGAGAAGAGGAAGACAGTAGGAGGAGGAGAGGAGGAAGACAATAAGAAGAGGAAGACAGTGGGAGGAGGAGAGGAAGACAGTAGGAGGAGGAGAGGAGGAAGACAGTGGGAGGAGGAAAGGAGGAAGACAATAAGAAGAGGAAGACAGTGGGAGGAGGAGAAGAGGAAGACAGTATAAGGAGGAGAGGAGGAAGACAATAAGAAGAGGAAGACAGTGGGAGGAGGAAAAGAGGAAGACAGTAGGAGGAGGAGAGGAGGAAGACAATAAGAAGAGGAAGACAGTGGGAGGAGGAAAAGAGGAAGACAGTAGGAGGAGGAGAGGAGGAAGACAGTAAGAGGAGGAGAAGAGGAAGACAGTAGGAGGAGGAGAGGAGGGAGACAATAAGAAGAGGAAGACAGTGGGAGGAGGAGAAGAGGAAGACAGTAGGAGGAGGGGAGGAGGAAGACAATAGGAGGAGGAGGAAGACAGTAGGAAGAGGAGAAGAGGAAGACAGTAGGAGGAGGAGAGGAGGAAGACAGTACGAAGAGGAGAGGAGGAAGACAGTAGGAGGAGGAGAGGAGGAAGACAGAAGGAGGAGGAGAGGAGGAAGACAGTAGGAAGAGGAGAAGAGGAAGGCAGTAAGAGGGGGAGAGGATTAAGAACAAAAGAATGGAGGAAACTGCAGCGGGCCTATTGGCCCATACTGGGCAGTCCCGTTTACACCCAACCCCTATTGCTCATATAAGCATCCAACCTATGTTTGAAGCAATTCAGCGTATTCGAGTTAATGATGATATTTTGTAACTTGTTCCATCCATCCACTACTCTGTTTCCAAACCAGTGTTTACCTATTTCACGCCTAAATCTAAATTTGTCTAATTTAAAACCATTGTTACGAGTTCGCTCCTGGTTGGATAGTTTGAGTACCTTTGTAATGTCCCCTTTGTTTAGCCCTGACTTCCACTTATACACCTCTATCAGGTCGCCCCTCGCTCTACGTCTCTCGAGTGAGTACAAATTAAGATGCTTTAACCTGTCTCTATACTCAAGGTTCCTAATGCCCGGGATTAGTCTTGTCATTCTCCTCTGAATTCTTTCCAAGGATTCTATATCCATTCTGTAATACGGTGACCAGAACTGAACTGCGTAATCCAGATGTGGTCTCACAAGAGCAAGATACAGTTTTAGGATGACCTCGCTAGTCTTGTAACTAACACTCCTTTGTATGAACCCAAGTACTTTATTAGCCTTGTTACGAGCAAAAACACATTGTTTACTTGGCTTAAGGTTCCTACTTATCATTACTCCTAAATCTCTAAGACAGTGGGAGGAGAAAGAAGAGTGTAGGAGGAAGAGGAGGATGAGAATGGGAGACAGTAGAGAAGGAAGAAAAAGAAGACAGTAGAAGGAAGAAGAAAGAGGACGCAAAGAAGAGGAAAGAGGAGGAAGAGAAGGAGATATCTTCAACTACATCCTACAGCCCATAGTCCAGCTAGGAGACAACAGGAGCCTATTTTCCAGGTTAGGTTAGGTTAGGTTAGATTAGGTGAGGATAGGTTAGGATATTTTACGTTAGGTTAGGTTAGGATATTTTAGGTTAGATTAGGTTAGGATAGGATATTTTACGTTCGGCTAGGTTAGGATATTTTACGTTAGATTAGGTTAGGTTAGTTTAGGATAGATTAAGTTAGATTAGATTAGGTATATTTTGTTTACCTTGGGATAAGAATCGTTCCGGGTAACACAAGGCATCAGCAAATTCTGTTGTCATTTGGAAAATAACTTCAGTTCTTTACTACATGAGGGGAGGCTCAGGGTGTGGTGATAGGGGGAGGCTCAGGGTGTGGTGGTAGGGGGAGGCTCAGGGTGTGGTGGGGGGAGAGGCTCAGGGTGTGGTGGGGGGGAGAGGCTCAGGGTGTGGTGGTAGGGGGAGGCTCAGG